>JAQFYM010000395.1:0-71763 GCA_034694785.1 Agrenia bidenticulata
TACATATTTACCACGGGTACATATTTACCGGGTACATATTTACCATGGGGACATATTTACCACCGGGACATATTTACCACGGGGACATATTTACCAGGTACATGTTTATCACGGGGACATATTTACTGGTACATATTTACCGGGTACATATTTACCGGTACATATTTACCGACTGCCCAAGGTACTATATGGAGAGAAGATATCGCAAATCAAAACCTCGAAGGATCAGAAATTCAGATAGGGCTACTTCAATGTTCTGATTGTTTTAATATGTTTCATAGAAGGACTCAGGTATTCACTAATAATGTCACAAACGTCCTTTATTAACGCAAAATTATTAAAATCTTGGGCTTGATTTTAATTTTAATTTTAAATCTAAATCTTATAATGTAAAACCATATGGAAGAATTTGTTTTAGAAATTAACAAAGAAGTGTTAGATACTATTGTAAAAATTGTGAAGGAAAAACATGTAATTTTTTTTAATCCTTTCGATAACTTGTTGCAGAACTATCCTGCAATGTTGTACAAGTCATACAGCTATGAAATTTGCCACGGTTTACAACTTGAACGTTTACCGACAGTCTAATTCTATTTATTATATTTACTGGTTACAACTGGAATGTTATTGATTGTCCAATTCAGTGCATTCTTGTTTAGACGTTTAATGAACCTGAGGAAGACCAGACTTATTTTGTTTGAAGGATGTATGACACTATAAAAAAAGGCAATACAATACAATACAAAAAGTTTGATCCTGAAGATACCTCACTCCCATGTATTCAGGTTCACTTCCCTTTCCTAAATCATATTTATGCATAAGAATATTTTGTGTATAAATATAACTTATTTAATATATCTATATTTGTATTAAACTAACAAACTGTGTTGTCGTTTGGATTTGTAGAAAGAACAAGCATTTTTCGGATGAAAAAATTGAAGGAAAATGTGAAAATTCATATTCATTGCAGTTACACGTTACACGTAAAGGCAATGATAAATTAACATCTGACAAAAGCGGAAGTAGAGAATGCCAATTCTAATCAACCCCAGTTTTCATTCATTTTGATACTAATTGGATAAAAATCTGTTGCAATTTCAATCAATGAACATTGCATCCGAGAATTTATGACATTAAATTAATCATTTGCTGTTTGTTTTTATTCTATAGAGGAATATAGCTTTAAAAGTACAAACTGTTGAATATTTTTTCATAAGAACATTTCAAAACTCTTGAATTGGATCTCTGATTTTGATTGTGAGGCTCATGGCTTCAACTGAAATGGCAGGCTACACACTACGCAGACCGCCCGCCCGAATTATTCCCTGCCGTCTGTAATTATAAAATGAAAGCTGTCAACCGTGTCAACTTAATAATAACATTTCGTGCTAAGTTGTTGTCTTTGAGGATTTTACTTGGGGGGGGTCGGTTAGCCAACCTGTTCAGAAAATCAAAATTAGTAATTCCAGTATTCAATCGACGTACTCTTACTTACTTCCATCAGGAATATTTTATCAAGATACGACTGAAGCGAAATTAAGACTATTCAACTCAACTAGCCAAAACTGTGGTTTTAGTCCTTAGCGTTATGCTATTTCCTTCCTTTTCTTCTAAAGATCTAATTATTGAGAGGTTATTAAAGGATCTGAATGTCTTTAATGTCATGGCGAATCAGTAATCGAAGATTTTATAAGAGTTTATGTCCATACAATGCCACGTTCCACCTCTTTGTAAACCTTTGCACATGTTAATTTTAGATTTCATGAAAAACTAGTGACATTTCAATTCTTCATTCTTTGTGTTTTTTACAGTCGTGCAGTTGGACAGACTGATTTTTTCATTTTATGATGACGAATGAAACGAACGTGTTCCCCTTGAGCTTCTCACTTCCTCCATTTGTTCACATTAACACTCATGTTCATCAATCATTGCCAATATTTTGTGTGTTTAATAATTCTTCCGACAGGTCATAATGAGCTCTACATTTGCTCACTGTGATAAGTTAGTAGTCAATGTTTAATCAGAGTAGCTAATAAAACAAGCGTTAGTGAAAATTTGAGAGATAATTATTCTACATTGGTTGTCAGGTAGAATATATCCGGATGTCCCAAAAATAGTGCACCTGAGCAATCAGTCTTGATTTATCTCATAAGTCGTGGTCTCGTGACGTTTCATAAAATGTATCAGTACGAAAAATAATTTTATCAAAAGGCTTGACTTGACTATTGTCATAATTTGTGTATGCAAAATACAAATAAGTTCGAAGATGACCGATGCGATGCTACTTTTACGTTTTATAGACGAATCAAATACAAACATGGAAATCAAAATTTCATGCTTCATTACTGGAGAACCACGCTATTAGTTGGCTATTCAAAATTCATGATATGAAAAGTTTTAAATAAATATAGGTAAGCTGAGTAGAGTTCGCATGTTACACAAATTTTTCAATTGTATCATCTGTAATACATAATATAATAATACATATTATATTATGATCTGCACATTATCGATAGTGTAATAATTTTTCTCGTCGTAGTCCTCTTGTACTTAATTTGCTTTCCCCTTCCAATAGAGTTTGAAGCTGGTCATGCAATGGGCGTAAAAGTTCGGACATGGGAAAGTCAATTTAAATTTGCCATTACAGGCACCATAAATAAATCATATTACATACTTGATTTTTCAGATGCAAATTCCACTAGATCTAAAATATTTCCATATGACCCTTGAGGGATGTTTGTAATTTTTAGCAAACGCCACACTCCTTCCCACATGAAAGGTTTTGTGGGCTAGTGCAATTACGTGGTCAAGCAGAGTTACTGCGAACACTTACAAATAATCCGCACTTTTCTGGGAACAGAAAGTTCGTGGTCATTTACGTGTGGGAGATAGTTTACTACAAAAATGGACTGTGTTACATGTCTAACGGCTGCAGACATCAGGTTCGACATCCAAAAAATTTTCATTGCACCTTGCTTACAATTTGTTTTCACTGGAAACCATTTTAATAGTCCGTCATCCATGAAAGACCCCCCCAGCCCTACAATCTATGCGTGTTTGGGCTATGAAACGCTATGAAATATTCAATATATGTTTAGTCTAAAAACACTGCTTAAGTAATTACATTTAAATAATATTAATAAGAACTAATTTCTACTTAAGATTTTATTTATAATTATTCTTACTGGAGTTATGAGTTCAGGGAAAATTATTTTCATTGCACTCTCAGAATTCCCACTATTCTAAGTATTTAAAACTCTAGCTGCATACTACATATATCACTCCTGGGCTGTTCGAATTCATGAAGGCACATTTTCTACAGAGAACTCGGTCAATTGTGAAGTGTATAATCAGTGATGAAAACTTTAATTTAATTTGTACTCTAGTCGCGTATTCAAAAATATGAATTGCATTTTTTATTACTGAAACTGAATATTTAACCTTTATGTTGTGTTGTGAATCATAGAAAGCCCCCAGGAGCAGTGAGAAATCGAGTCTAAACGGACAAAGGGACCCAAGTTCAAAGGGATCGAGAGGGCCCTGGAGCCCATCACGGCAAGCAATGATTCATATTAAAATAGTACAAGGCAAGGGGAACCCCATGTCCGTCTATACTATACTGTGAATCTATAAAAATGAACTATCACCCATCTTGACTTCCAGAAAAACAGAATATTATTAATCATAATAATCAATGATAAACATTTTGAGCGTGTAGAACAGTAAATAAAGAATGAAGGTTACACATTTGTCAGTGTTTTCCTTATTTTTGCTCATTTTAATTTGTTCATTTAGTGGTGGGGGTGGGTACTAATTATTATAGCGTCCTGCCTTTTTTTCACTGTCAATGTCGTATTGGCAGTTGCCTCGTGCCAAACTATTGACCTTCATACTCCTTGAGTATTCAAAATTCTCCTGACATTCCATTTTAATTATGACTATGTACCTCGGACCATAAATAATTTCCTATTTGTAGTAGATGTTATCTCGTAAATACTTTTGTAAAATAAGAGTAGTTCGAGAGCGAGAGACACTTGTGGGCTTGTGGTTTCATTTTTTTATTTCTTCACCCCAGGAGGTGACTTCACTTTCTCCGGAGAATCTGCCAAATATCTCCTAAAGGGAATGCAATGGAGAAAAACCCAACTTTTTGTAGTAGGATTTGTGGACTAGAATAACTACTTTAACCATTCAGATATCGCCGTGCTCTATGACTTTAGTATATTCTAAAATTATGCATGCAGCTTACAGAGATTTACATATAACAAAAACATGTAAAGAAGCTCGATCTACTAGATAGAATTTAAACTACATGTCCATCATTGCATACTATATGCATATTAATTACACATAAACACAAATCATGTAACTTGTTTGCATAGGTTTTTATTCATGAACAGTTGAGCTTGGACATACAGATATGAATCAAAATGGGCGTCGGATTTGACCCTTCACCCATCTCGAGTTTACTGATCTCATATACGAATATATGTATCTTAAGTCCATGTGTAAAATTGCTAGTTGAATAGTATGGTACTTAAAAGAGGATCAAATATGTAACTTACAATAATTAAAGAAACTCAGAAGTTTTCACATTTCCTCACATTCCGAATATGATTTAGAAGCGGAAATTCCTTCAATAAATGAGAGGAATGATTCATTCCCATGTTTATCATTGAAACCAGATTATTTACTTTAGAACAAATACTACGTGATTGTACTGCTTATCGTGTAGTACAGTATACAGTTAACCAAAACAACTAGAAGCGACGAAAATAAAGTTCAAGGTATTCTCATAAACTCAAAAGGATTCTTCTGACATCTGCAACCATTTCCGCGAATCGTAAACTCTGCAAATATCCATTCTATCTAGGATTCGCAGTAAAGACTAGAGCCAGGTATCGCCTCCAGTTCCAGATTCAAGTTAAGCATTTCTCTTGAAATAATTCGGTTGCTTGTCTACTTGTCTTGTTCACTCGGCTCCGGCTCTCTTAACTTTTAAGCTTGTTACCCCAGAATTCAGCACCTCACTGGGATATAGGGGCATGATAGAGGGTATACATGGAGTTAAATTCTAAGCGTTGGCCCTGGAATAAAATACTAGTAAATTGAGTCGTCTTATGTCATACGACTTTCTAAATACCTAACATGAAATTGTTCTATACTATTAGGACAGATAAATGTGTCGCGTCTGGAGAATGTTGTAAATATGGCCTGTTGTAAAAGATAAGACAGCTATCATGGTTTAACATCAATTGTTTTGTAAAACACAATCTCTGAAATTGAAGAGAGAATATTATGACAGCGATAAGAATTTTGCAATTCATAGAGATGAATGCTGTAGTTTTCCAATGTCCAAATTATCTATTATTACAATTTAAAAGCCGTGCTGATGCATACAATTTTTAAAAGATTATGGCTGACTCTCAAGGTCTTTATTAATACATTTGTTTCATCATCAGGGTATCAATTACATTCAGTTTTACAATTACAAAACTTCCGAACCTTTGTTGCGTCAAACCTCAAAAAGCTTGATAGAAATTATTTGAAAGCATGCCATTCGAATTCTTCCTTCGTACTTCAAGATACATTCATGATATACGTGCACGTGTAATAAAATTTCCATGTTCTGCCTAATAATTGCCAAATAAAGCCAAATGCCACGCTAATTATTTTAAATGTTTGCGATATTTTAATTATTCAATTGATAATTCCTCGTGAAGATTATAAAAACTTCGATAAAATTATAAATTTCATATATTTTTGAACTTGAGAAAGATAAAATTAAATGTAAACTGTAGGTGCATTAACGTAGATTACGATAACGGAATAACGTATAAATAACTAGCCAGCTCACAACCCAGTTAACTGGATCACGCTTTGAAGGTCAGACTCCATATATTTGACCCACCCTCAGATCGCTTATGGTGATTTATCGGCTCAATGTAGAATCCTCGTTGATTCAACTTCCGGAGTTCCTCTAACTCCGTCTCCAGAGCTATTGAGCCTTCGTCCGATTTTTATGTATTGATTTTTAGAATTTTGATACTTTGATGGTAATTATTAGTAAGCCCCGATAATCTGCATCTAAAAACTTTCCCTTACTTCTGAGATCTTTTGAGGTCAAGGTATGTCTAGGATTTAAATTTATATCCAGAGAGTAGGCACTGGGCATAAAGGCCGAGTAGCTTAGGTTTAATAATATAAGGGTTGGGTAAGTTTTCAGAAAATGTAGATTTCCCGTGCAGTACCATATCAATATTTTATTAGTTAACACGCTCCTTATTAACGCCTATAGATTAAAATAAAATTGTGCCGATTAGATAACAATTTTTTTTAAAAACGTCTAATGACATACAGACTCCCTAAAATTTATAGGGCATGCAAAGTTCAGAAACACAAACATACGCTAACAGATTTTAATGTTAAAATATTGAATTATGTATTAAAGCATTATTTATTGTCACAGGACATATTGCCAAGTTAAATTAAGTTGTAACGTAATATAGTGACTGAATTGTTTTATTTAACAATTATTTTACTAGGTATGCAGCAATAAAAATTGAGTTAGTATAAACAAAGACTTAAAGCTTTGCTATCTACAGTCATGTTCTATGAATTTAATTTTTTGAAAAAAATCATAATATTCAACCATGTTAAAACCCTTCTATGTTAAGTACTAGTTAGTAATATTTCAATACAGTGAATAAATATATTTCTTAATTCGAGCTTGCAACGAGCAAATGTGTTCTGTAAAAACTTTCAGTCATCATTCCGATTTCGCGGACTTCCGCAATTAATTTAGCTTACTTTGATGCGTACATGTAATTAGGCAACGCAGACAGCATAAAATTTAAATTATTTGTACCTAAGCATTTCATACTTTACTATAAATATAGCTTAAAAGTTAAAAGCAACTATTAAGTCTGTAAACTGGATCGGTGTTGGGCATCAATATCAACACGGAATCTTAATTTCTCCTTTATGCCTACTATATGATGATGTTCAAAAATACTGAAATACAGACTGACATTTTTAAGTTCTGTATTAAATATTATACTGTGCAAACCTCTAATCTCAAGGAACTGCCCAATTCCACATAAAATGTGCATATGAAAATGATTATTTCTTATTGAACGAAATATCACTAAATGTGTAATGGAGATCTATAAGTTGCACTTTTTCTGATACTGGACCGAGGAAACAGTTTTTTTAAAGAACGACATGGTCGATATTAATGTTATCTTTTTATGACACAACATGACCTAAGGCAGTTGTTGATGTCGATGTCAAATCCAGGTTTCAATATACAGCACAACAGTTTAAGTAGCTAGTTCATTTATTTACAGTGTACTCCAAGTAATATAACCCCATAAACCTTTGGTTCAGTTCCTAGTTTCCTTCCTATCTAGATTAGTCATCTGTAAATGTTTTTCTACCCTGACTTTTATTATAGATTTTTATAAAACTCCTTTAGATTTATCTAATTCTGTTCCTTTTATACACTCTATAGTTTGTTTGAACTTCTGTTTTTGAAGTCCCGAGTAAAAAAGGAATTGCGGCTTTACAAGAATAGAAAACTAGGAACTATATGAGCAGTTTACATGGAAATTGAATATAAAATGACTACGCATCAGATGCATGCATAGTAAAGTACTCTCTTGCCGTACAGAGTTTCCGTAAGTTTGCACAGTCTGTTCGTAGCTTGGGCTAAAATGCTTATAAATCCCTTGGACAGCCTTGCTTAAAGTGTTTGCAAACTGGAACAAAAGAAGCTGCAAGTGTGATGATAACATTTATTCCCTCTAGTGCAGTGTTGTAGTAGGTTGTTGTAGATCGCAATAAAAAGTTGCGGTTCTCTGCCTTCCAATTCACATCATGAATGTTTTTTTGGCAAGTCCTTCTCATTCTCTTCCCCCTGATTCGCGATTATTGTGTTGTCGATTGTATACTTAATATTATGTGCCCCCTCAATAACCCTATCTCAATATTATTATGAATATATACATACGGAACCGAATTCCCGCACCCATTCTGTTCGTGTAGTGTTGCGTAATGCCTCCTGGACCGGTGTACAAACTTGTTACACTTTTCACAGCTCTTGCAACTATTGAAGTAGTGCGTAGTTGTAAAGTTGTAATGGAAATGTATGATAATGTGCCCACATACTATGATACAATTTACTGATTGAGAAGCCTAGTGCCTACTGTGCCTAGTCTCACACATCAAATTACGAGCATGTACAGTGAAAATCTAATCTGGCGGAGGAAGGAGAGCAATGCTTGGGAATGAATTAAAGATTTCTCTGTAAATTGCCATAATTTAGTCTGAGCGATTTTTCACCGTTTTCCCTGCAATTACGGTTGCAATCGGACACACATATCAGTTGGTGGTTCTAAATTTCTACCACCCTCCACCCTACACTGCAATATAATACCACTGCCTCTCATTCCTCAATTATGAATCTTGAGAAAAATTCAAAATTTTTCTTCGTCCTTGACGACAATTAAATTATAATCATGTATACCTGTTCATATAACTTTCATGTCTATTTCTCGGCTCTGCAATGTTGAATATTTGACTATACATGCTTGATAAGTTGGAGAAAAACTCTCAAGTCAAATGTACATCTTGCTCTATATAAATAGAAGGTATGCTTCTTTCCTGCTACAGTAGAAGGAAAAGTGGTGATTTCGATTGCAGCAAAGGTATTACATTTGCAAATTAAAATGCTTATCTGTTCTATGTCTATACTGCTGACTAGTACAGACTGCAGACTACTTACTTGATACTACTACCTCGTTTCTCAATCTCAATACAAAAGTTCCAGTGACCACGCACTTCCATATGCATGAATCATGAAGGGATACAACTTATGGAAATGATGGAAACCGATCATGTTTCATTCAAAACCCTCTCGATTCTGACAACTGCAGTTTTGCATAGTCTGTAAGTCTGTTCTGTACCAGTACTCCACCGCTGACTATGTGCTAAACTCTCTTGTACTAGGGAGGAGAAAAGTTCTGCGTTGCAGATTCAGCCCAAGGTGACACACACAGGTAACTTTGAGGATTGAGTATGAGTTTGAGTATATAGAAAATGATATCATATTATTAGCTTTAAGAGTTGTTTGCAAAGATTTACCGTGGATTCCCTGGTTTATTGACTGACTATTTAATTCTGCAAGTCTTCGATGGTACAAGTGTACAGGGCAAATATGCTAACTCGATTCTTGATTTCTGATTCCGTTATTAGATTTCAGGTGCCAAATAGACACTTTAAAAATAAAATAAAAGCATTGCTTATCAACTACTGTCGACCCGACCTACAAGTTTAAATGTTTAAATCAATCAAGAGAAATTATTATCTTCCTCGGAAATGTCCAGAATCGCACTGCATTGGAATCCCTAGTAGACAGTATGGCATTTGGTAATTCCACAAAGATTGTTTCTCTTTGCTGAACATTTAATATTTGGTATTCAATTAGAAGAGGCAGACGAGAGATAACATTCTATCAAAACTTAGCTTATCATTTTTTGAAGGAACAATTCTTGTCTCTTGTTCCACGGCCACACCGATATGGCCATAATTTAAAATCCATGCCTCTAATTGATTTTAAAACTAGCCAAAATTGTTACAAGCTTGTATGCCAGAATGGAATAACTATTTATTACAGTGGGAATCGACAGTATTTTTACATCTCTAGAGCTCTACTTCGAAATCATAAATGCCACGTCATGTTTCTAGCTTCTTGTATTTGCATTTGATACGTCTCCGATTCCCAAATATCCCCTCAATGAGCCATCGTCATCCCCCCATCATATCATCTCATGGATTCCTCTTCAATCTTGCAAATAGCCAAGCAAGCGTAATTATTAGTTCAATTAGTTTAATATCTCATAAAATGTCTCATAAGTCCGATATCGTCGGTTTCTAATCGGAACTGATACGAAACGCCGGGACTCTAAGAACAATCCGTCCGTCCTCTCACATTTTCTATTTCAGTCTGGAAGATTCCCAACTTCCAAGGCTGGCACGTAGGCTGTGCAGCAAGACTACTGCAAGCTAAACGCAGAGCTCTCTATAAAGGTTGGAACTGTACCCTAGGATTTATATACGGAGCCCATAGAATTATATGACGGAGCCTCACGGTTTGGTTTTAACACGCTACAGTGTACGATATACCAGCCTCCTGCTAGTAGGTGTAACAACATTTAGAAGGATGAGAGAAGCAGTGGCAACTAGTGCTATGTGAAGAGTCTCACGGATCACGATATAGTCCCGATCTATATACCCATATCAAGACGGAAAGTTTGAGCTCCACTCCTAGACTTAGCTTACTACGTCGTGTCCATCACACACACAAGAGAATCCACAGGGAACAGAGTTGCCACTTTTTATAAACAAGACGAGGCAGAAGCAGAGAAGAAAGGGACGAACGAACAGGTCGAGTCAACTCGTTCTCAATCAAGCACCACCACCACCACCACCTCCAATGTACAAAACTTGGACGAGCTGTAGTCAGTCAGTCTTGAGTTTTGAAGCGAGTCTAACGTATGTTGTGAACCCTGCGGTGAGTGTTTTAATCTGACCTGAACGGTGTCTCTGATTTCCCCGGTTGACCTACACCCTCATCAACATCCTCCAAGTGATAAGTAAGTACTCACTTTTCAACCTCTACTTAACCTTGTTCATGTCAATGAGGAAGAACCGGTATCGGAGATCCAAGTCTCTACTTAACGTTATCATCTTCTCAAGTAATAATTCAGCCTGTCTTGAGGTTCTACCTTTCCCTCTGTCTTTCCCACAAGCATAAACTTTTCCTCATGAGTAATCACTGGTAGTGTAGAGTAGTGTCAAGGTCATTAAAGGCACCCATATGATACGATTAGAAGGCCCCCCGGTTTCCAGTCCAGAACCTTCTGTAGTTGTTAGGGCATGATGGATTTTGATCGAAATTGCGTAGAAGACCCAGCTCGGCAACATGGCAGAGCAGGGGGCGGTTTTTTCTCGTACGAGCTTCCTCAGGGCCAATGAGGGCTGGAAAGCACTCATCTCCAATGTTGATAAACAGGGGAGGTTGGGAATGGGATTGGATTTTGGATCAGGCTCTCTCTGTTTTTCAAAGCATCTGTTCTCCTATTCAGCCTTTTATTTAGGACCATGGAGGCATAGCCGAGGCAGTTGCTTCCACTGCTCATTCTTTCCACTAAAAGAGTGGAGACTGGAGATGTGTAAGATGCATGATGCATAGCAACAGCAGCAGCGTTTCTCGAAATCATCCTATCCTCCTGTTATTTCTTTTGTTAAATTCATATTAAGTTGATACTAAGTTTTGTGAATCTCAGGAAGACCGATGATATATTGATTGATTGAAATTGACTTTCGGGGAGCACGCGAGTCACCCAAGGCTGCTGTGTTCGAGAATAGTACGAGACGAAGGAATCTGAAGTTTTAAAGTTTCAACCCTGTAAGAATTCAGAAAGAAATTAAGAAGAGCCATTGGATTTCAGCAGATTTTATCATCTGTCATCTGAACGAAATTTCCGAATCAAATTGAGAAGCTAATCGGGTGTTAGCCTGTTCCTGTCGAAAACAACTGAATACTAAGAAATTCGCCTTACTTTGAAGGAGAAAATGGAAAACGGAGGAGTCAAGTTTTTTAATGGAGACGGTAGGAAGCACTCTCTGGAACTGAACCCAATCGTACCACGCCTGCTGAAGCTAACTGACGATGGGAACGAGTTGTCCGGCGACGAAGTTGATGATGGCTCAAAGAGTCCAACTGAGAAGACTGTAAAAGAGTACCACGCTCCTGCTGACCGTATCAAGCGTAAGGCTAAGCGTCTGACCAAGGTTCTAGCCAAAGACGTTGTCAATGGGGGTCCCTTGGTTAATGTCTCTCGATACTTGAAGAACTCCCGTAAGCCTCGAAATGGCTTTGGCCGTGGTCTTCCCAAAAAAGGTGTGTATAATATTTCAATTCTAATATAATCCTAATTATGCCAATAAATTTCGCCTTTCGGATAGCGGATAAATTTAAGTTAGGGAGACAGATTTTGAGATTTTATGCTTACTTGCGTTCATGTATTTTTATGTACTTCTGTGCTTGTGCCGAAGAAGTAAGCTGCTTATTGATTCCCAAATGTGAATGGGATTTTGCAATGCAAATAAAACAAGAGGGTAGATCTCATATCTCAACACATTCTCGAAGGAGAAATCAGAAATGGCTTGGGGGAGAGGGGGGGGATTGCACTGGTTAAACTAAGATTTAGTATGAGTTTAAAATTTGAAAGAAATAATCTTAGAACGAAGAAGTTTGGCCCTTTAAACCGATTTAGCTGTTCTTTCAGAGATTAGTATAGGAGGCTGGGGATGAATAGTAAATCTAGTAAAAGTGTCCGTACTCGCAACAATTGTATAGCAAGTTCGGCTCATGATAAATTGTACCACTGATCATTCTTATGTAATCGTAAATATACATAAAAGGCTCAAAAAGCTGCTATGATAAAGTACAGTTGTTCTGCACTCTTATCCTCAAATTCGTGTAGCTTTTACGGCACAGTTAAATAGTTGATATTATTTTGCCTCTTAAGCTTATGTATATTTTACGATTGCACGAGTTTGAATCATACTACTTACATTTAGTATGAGTAGAGTACCATATTAGACTGCTACAATTAAATGTTGTATTAGTGTATTAGCTAAGATGTAGAACAGGGACAATGAGTTCATAAACTTATGCCTAGTTAGTTGTAGTCGGTATATTAGGGTATTAGTTTACTAGTTCGAATTATTATGAGACCTATATAGTACTAGTGAGTTCAGGACAAACCACTCCAAACAAGAACTAGAAAGATTGTCTAAATTTTTATTGTCAGAGATTGAAGATTGGACAATTGTAGCAAATTCTGATTGAAGGGTGTGGTCACTTCACATTGTTGGCTATTTATTGCTAAGAATAATACCATGCAGTGCATTGCCCTTAGTCAAATTTGAATCATACCGAATATAACTGGGATTCTTTTAACTGTGTTTGAGCAGTCAGTTACAGGTTACAGTGCATGTATCTATAACCAATAGCAGTTCAAAAAAAAAGACAAAATTGTGTTTTTTTTGTTTTATGACGGGATTATTATATGCTATGAACTATGGTAGACCTATTCCATCAGTAAGGAGCTAACCCTGTCCCCGACATTTTTTTATTTGCTTGAAACTTGGTACACAAGTTCAATATGACCTAAAAATCACTCCTGTAAAGTTTTTTCACTTGATTACGTTCAATTATTAAATCCAACAGATATGAAAATTAATTATTAATTATTATTTTTAGACACCACAACCAGCAAAGTTGATAGTGTAGCTAATGAAATTGAATTGAAAGAAAATGTTGGTGTTGAATCATTTGTTTGAATGTAAAAATTTTAATGAAATATAAAATGTCCCTACCAAATAGTGTTATAGTGTTTTGTTTAAAAAAAATTGTGTAGAAAGCTGGATGCTTTACGGATACAATATAGTATGAGAAAAAAATAAACCACTTAGCCGAAGCCATTTTTTTCGGAATTTCAAAAATTTGAAGAAAAAAAGTTCTATGGATTTTATTTAGGAGTCTCTATATCCACTTGAATCCAAATATGGTTTAAAGTAGGCTCAAAATCTAGATTTTTTTTAAGATGCTACGGATTTCTAAAAAATCATTGTGTCTCTGGTAAATATCATCCGATTTTGATATAATTTGGTATGGAGAGCCCGAAAGTTGTTCCCCGTAGGCATTTTAACGATTGATGAACAGTAATTTTTAAGTCATATTGTGTACCAAGTTTCAAGCAAGGATTTTATATTTTTAATTGTAAGACAAGCTGCTCATTGAAATCATAATTTGGATATAACTTTCGATACAGAAGCTTAAGATGTAGTAGATGTAGACTTTTGTATTGTGTGATGAAATGACCGAGTCCTAAATGTAAACCTCAAGGTATTTTAAAGAATTGAATCTGTACAACTATGCGTAAAGAAGTCATCGACCTAAGCTGTAGTCAAACAATTGATGTAATAACATTGCATCACCCTCGCGGCTCTGTTGGATGGGAAAGGAGGTCGTAACGTAACGCAGTGTAAAGATTAGTCTTGGTGGATGACTTGATGTCAGATTGGTATGGTAGGACATGTTGATGCCTGACAATACGAATAATACGATGTTAGTGGGTTGGTTATCCTGTGTCAAACCAGGATTTGTTAACTCCATATTGGTAAACTTAAGATTAGTTAATACTTACTACGAGGTAGATGGCTTTAGGGAGCAGCTAATTTATTTTTTGCAACTTTATTGAGAGCCATGCAATTGGATTTACAAATTATTTGAGTAAATTAGGAATTTTTATCATAGCAGCCAAAGTAGTATTGATAGGAATATATACTTGAGGGTGGATGCGTAAATACGAAAAAAATAAAGTTCTTTGGAATTAGATGGAACTGAGAGATGATACAATTATTAACATTACAGATATTAAGGATTTAGAATTATAAGTTTGTGTTTCTGTGCCTGTTGACTGTTCCACTCGAGAGGTACTCGAGAGGATATTTTTAGTACACAGTAAAATTGAATATGCATTCTTTGATGGTCTGGTCCTGGTTATGTACTATGCCGAGATGGCAGGCAAATAATTTGCGCAGCCACAATCCACGATTTGAGCAGTGGTAGTGGTGTGGTGTTGTATGTATATTCGCTAGTCGACGTGTCCTTGGCATTGAATTCAGTTTTTGAGATATGAGGCACTATGCCTTCTGGGCAGGCCTACCCAGTTAGGTTATATTATGTCAGTGTATAATATTCGATCCGGGATACCTAGGTGCTTCTTATACTATAGGGTTTCCGTCTTATGGTGTTGCTAGCTGCAAAACCGTCTTCAACATCCTTGCTTTGCCCTTCACCAGCTTTTATCGATCTGACATAGTCATCGATGTGATGGGGAATAATGAAGAATGTATGCTTGTCTGCTTGTGCTTCATGTCCATGGATTTCAGAAATTCATAATACCATTAACATTAACGATTTATCTCGTGTAATTTTTTATTCAAATTTGGATTTTGCTGCTATATCTGATTAGCTTCCGATATTAGGTAGATATTTAAGAATGATTGTCACAGAGAAAGTTGGCATTGAATATTATGATGTATGAATGTTGTAACAGGAAATAATTTAGATGAACCTAACTTATGAATTTTAGGTGGTGCAGGGGGTAAGCATACCTGGGGTGCATACGGTTCCGAGCTTAGTGGGGATTGTGCACTGGATTACAAGGATCCTAACTATGACGCGGAATCTTTAGACAATGGTGATATCCATCTAGCAACTATTATTCCGGAAATGGCTGATGAAGAAATCCAGGTACGTAAATCTGCAATGAAAGAGCGAAATTCTGCTTTGCACAACACTTGAATAGTTGTAAAACAATACTTGAAAAGCTAATATAAATTTTGACTGCATTGCTTTGCAGAAAAATGTGGAAGGGACTGTTCTAGAGTATTTTGAACACAATGATACAGGCGAGGTCATTTCGGCTTTGGATGAAATGAACTTCGGACAGAAAAGATATCAGGTAGGTAAAAATTAAAATAGGTTACGTGAAACTATATAGTAAATTAAATCGATATGAACTTTTTTGAGACTGATTTTTGTATGCTCCAGGTTATCGTCATCGCGATTGAGGCAGCAATGGACCACAAACCTTCACATCGCGAATTGACATCTTTGTTGATCTCAGACTTATCAGAGGAAGTCGTTCCTTCCGAAGATATTGCAAAAGGTTATTATTACCTGTAGTACCTACATAATCAGATTATTATGAAATATCAAACCATATGTTCATTTAAAATATTTTATTTTGTTTCAGGCTTCGATATTTTGTTAAAAAATCTCCCGGACTTAATCTTGGACACACCTGATGCACCAACTATTTTGGGCAATTTTATCGCACGTGCGGTAGCGGATGACTGCATCTCGGTTGGGCTAGTCCATACTATGAAAGATTTGGCCACAAATGAGCACGCTAAGTACGTTAGAATGGAGAAAACTTGATATTCCTCGATGAAAATAATCTTATTTTTAATTATTATTACGTTTTCAGGGTAGCACTCACACAAGCCGAAGTATTGCTGGTCGACAAAATTGCGATGCTTCGTTTACACAATGTTTGGGGGGTTGGTGGCGGAGCTCAGCCGGTCAAGGCTTTGTCTCGACGAATCTTCATGCTACTGGAAGAATTCATGTCATCAAATGATGCAACGGAAGCAGCCCGCTGCCTCCGGGAATTAGAAGTTCCACATTTTCATCACGAATTGGTTTACGAGGTATATAAATTTTTATACATGGAGTAATTAGGACATTTATTTACGCAATATAAGGAAGTTAAAATTGAAAAAATTGTTTCTAAACGTCTGATTTTCTTAAGGCTGTGCTGATGGCCTTAGAAGCCACGGATGAAATCACCGAAGACAATATTTGTCGCTTACTGAAGTCTCTTTCAAACTCTTGTTTGGTCACTCCAGATCAGATGAAACGAGTAAGTAGTGTTTTGATGTTTCATTATTTAAACACGAACTGTTGATTAACGAATTTGGAAACTACCAATGGTTTGCAGGGATTCTTGCGTGTTTTCGAAGATCTTCCTGACATTTGCATCGATGTGCCAGCGGCGTATTCTCTCATTGATCGATTTGTCACGAGCGCCCAGCGTCATGGGTTCATCCTTGAGGATGTTGTTTGCCAGGTTCCGACTCGGTAAGCTAAATAGTATTTGGTTAATACCTAAATACGAACAATACACAAGTTGATATCATGCCTTCTAGGCGCTAACTTGAAGTCGTGTATAGTCATATCTAATGTTTTTCCATTTTATTTTAGTGGTCGCAAACGCTTTGTTTCTGAGGGAGATGGTGGCAAGGTGAAGGAAGAGACACTGTAATTTTGTATTCGCATTCAGAACATCGGACCTTTGGATTCAGACTGGCATAACAAATTAAAACTTATATCACCACTGGTCTTGCTTTGATTGAATATCTTTTATGAAATTGAATGTATTTTAGATTACTTAGTGGGTTAGCAACTAAGTTATTAATCCAACTATTCCCGTGAAATTGTTTACTCTTTTATTGCGTTAAAAAACCTGTGAGATTGTTGGTTTTGAATATCCGGTTATGTTGTTGTACGTAAGAAATTTCATCAGCATTTTTGACACATACCATTGATACCATATATGGTGATAGTAATGTATTACTTGTAAGAAAAAAAGGTAGATGTGAAGAAAGAAATTTCTTTCGCTAGTGAACTTTCTTCTAAGTGATCAAGTTCTTTTAAGTTTGCCATAAATTAGATAAGCTCGACTGTGGATTAGTTATTAATTGGCTCCATGAAATTGTAACGTCTACTGCCTAGTAGAAACATTTGGCTTGCTTTCCCTGTGGAAGAATTTCCTTCAGAGTTTAGACCCACCCTACAAAATACAGATTTGAGTTTTTGTTATTGAGAGAGATTTGAAAACTTGGGAGTCTAATATACTTGTTTTTGAGCCAGTGATCGTTCATCTAATTAAGTGAACGATATGAATACGGTGGCTATAGGAACTGTTGCAATCGACGCTGCTCCTGGGATTATTTATGATTGAGGTGTTGATAGTCATCAGTTTGACCAATGAAGTAATGTTTCACCACGGTTAAAGTGTTAAAATATTATTATGATGTAATTGTAATGCATTCAAAACAAGCTGAATTAGAAGTGATCAGATAGCTATTACAGAGTGACGGTAGAAATGTCTGCGCCACACCTCAGGTCCTAAATGTATTGTATGACCTTGCATAACGTTATGGTGGTCATACAAATTAGAATTTAAATTAGCCATAGTGCATACATATAATCGCAAAAACCTTCCCCTATATTCTCTGTTCATCGACGATCTAACTTAGCATTAAAATGCAGACAGATTTTTCATGAATAGCGACGAATTTCCACTACGGCATATTTACTATGTTGAATCGTCCATTGACTTAGTTAATATTACTTTCATTAAAGTACCTAGTATTTAAAACGTTACTATTGTTTTCTGTTATACATTTCTGTTTATGGCTTGAATTATTTCCTACTGTCATTCTTGTGAGGACCAAGAGTTACTGTCTTCAGCAATTCAGATCGTACGAAATGATGTGAGATCATGGGCTGGATTGCGGGCGGATTTCGTTCAATAACATTTTGTTTATTGTAAAACCTTCGAATATATATGGTTGACTGTATTTTTATTTCTCATCCATCATTTCTCATCATCTTTAATTTAAATTGCCATTTTTCCCAAGGTGAAATACCGTTCATCGATGCTCGTCACTTGAAATTTCTTTCACCATGCATTAGAATGTGTTTTCTAAGTTTTTTTCCCTACCTCCTTCTTCCAAAGGTATAATACACTGTGAGTATTTGCCCAACTAAATTTGCTCGTAAATAAGTTGGATAGAAGAACAATGAGGTATTAGGCTCGCACTTTCCTGTAAAGATAATTTTAAGTATATGAATTTTAATCGAATTTGACTGTGGAGACTGAAACTGAACTACTTGAAGAGTGCAACATGCGATACAAACATATGAACTATAAGGATTTTAACCCCAGATTTTATTCGTATCTATTAGTTGTAGTGTACTTTTCCGATAAAGATTGATCGCTCTGTACAGGATTAATATGAGTTATGATGACGGATTTCACAGCTGATTATAATGTTCGGACAAAAATTCAACAGAGAAGGCTGACAAAGTGAATCTTCCCTCAAACTTGGAAATTTCTGTTGTAATCAAGTCACTGTCCTCTAATAAAAAGTTGTAATTCTGTAAAACTTGTCGTAAATAATAAAGATAATTGTACACACATGTTCCATACCGTTTCTCCTAGATTTTTTTGGGAAGGGGGTGGGGGGCATTTTTTCGTAACTTTTTATGCTTCTAAAGGATACAACGAGGCAAAGTGGTGCAACGAGAAGTTTTCTCCTTCCTAGTTATAAAACATGGTAAGTGTGTAAGTTACTTGAGATCTAAAAATGTACTTCGATAGGATTTGAAAAATAATGTTTTTTTTTACTTGACCAGAATATCATCCGTTTTATTATCTTGGCTGAGCGAATGAATTCACAACAAACGAAAAAACAATGTAGCACAGCTTAACAATGTCTGAACTATATGTTCATGCGTTCTACAATTTGCTGAATTTACGAATTTCGCGATTTAATCGGCACAATACATTATTGTCTCACAGAACGGCTATTTTTAGCTTCTGAGACATATTGGTTGTTCTATTCCTTCATCTAAGTAAAGATGATTCACTAATTGCCACTAACTTATCATTGTGTCTCAGGACGATAAATTAAAATTTTATCAAACTTCAATTAAGGGAATTAAATTTAAATCTATTTGTATTTTAAATCATTCTTGATACCAACATCAGACAGATTACAACTGACAATAAATTTTTATCTCGATCTAAACACTGTAGAGTAAACCACTACTGAACAATAATTATACAATGTGGAGGATTTTTCATCAAATCATATGATAGAAGTAACCTAAGGACTTAGCACATGTACCTGTAGATAAAAATCTTAGGCAATTTTCCGCCTTCTCATTTCCTGCATTAAAACGTTACCCATTTGAGCAGGGCTTTGGGTTACAACAACACCAGCCTGTAAGATAATAAAAGTCTATATTAAGTATGGAATTTTTCTTAATTGATTGTATAACTAGTTGAATGATCAAAGTTTATTGGCATTGGACATTCCTACTTTTAAAATTGGATTAGACCCAATAGTAAAGTAATATACAATGTAAAATGGCTTACATTTTCTAGTGCTTTAATTTTATCCTGGGCACCACCTCGACCTCCAGAAATAATGGCTCCAGCGTGACCCATTCTTCTTCCTGGTGGAGCAGTTAATCCAGCAATGAAAGATACTACTGGTTTACTACTAGCTCCCTAAAAACACATAGGAAATTAGTTAACTGTTTGAATGATTGATATTAAAAAAATTCAAATACTTCTAAATTATAGATTTTCTTTTTGCATAATAAATACAATATGCAAACCGATGACACTATGTATTATTACTTCCTTACACCTTATGAGTGTGAGGATTCGATCAAAAATTTGAAAAATCTCACCATCGCACGTTACAATCATAAAGTATAATTGAGACATTATATTTCCCTTGATTATAGTGCAATATAAATTCACGATGAACTTCTACAGTTTACGTAAATAGTTTCTAATTCTATGCGATGAACCTACCGAGTTGTGTTTAATTAAGTAATCGGCAGCTTCTTCTTCTGCACTTCCTCCAATTTCTCCAATTAATATAATTCCTTTAGTTTCCGGGTCGTTAATAAACACTTCAAGACAATCAATGAAGTTAGTGCCATTAAATGGATCTCCTCCAATTCCAACACACAAAGTTTGTCCAAGTCCAACCTAGCACACGCCAAATTAATAAGATCTCAGTAATTTATTTTTCTGAATTAGCTAGATATATGTATTATGAATTTATTTACTTGTGTTGTTTGATGGACAGCCTCGTAGGTTAAAGTTCCTGACCGAGAAACTATTCCAATGACTCCTTTCTGATGAATGTGTCCAGGCATGATTCCAATTTTGCACTGCAGAAAAATTTGAGTTCAAATTATCAGGACTTTATAAGCATAAGTAGATTGGTGAAAATAAAAAATGAAAGTTAATAAATTACTGGTAAATTCTTACCTGTTCAGGTGCGATTATTCCAGGGCAGTTGGGACCAATAAGTCTAGATTTTCCTTGTCGGGTAAGCTTGTGCTTGACACGAACCATGTCATGCTGGGGAATTCCCTCAGTAATACAAACAATAAGTGGCATTTCAGCGTCGATGGCTTCTATTATAGCCGCTCCTGCTCCAGGAGGAGGCACGTAGATCACAGTTGCATGAGCTCCAGTGCCTTCTCGGGCCTAAATCAAGTTTATTGTAATTTTATTTAAAATGCTAGAGCGCTAAAACAATCTATAAACAGTTGTTCTCCTCTTAATAAGTAAGGTGTGAAGTCTATCGTTAAACACTATTCATACTTACCTCTTTAACTGAATTAAAGACGGGTAGACCCAGATGCTGTTTTCCCCCTTTTCCTGGTGAGACTCCACCAACCATATTTGTTCCATATTCTATCGCCTGTTTGCTAAAAATTCATAAAATGTTAAAATTGAGTACTTCCGCTGAATCGATTCGATGCTAAGAAATTATTCCATTTTCCCCAGAATTCAACATAATGCCTCCCCCTCCCCCCACTGCCTCCATCAAATAAAATGGATCTTTCATATGACCCCCACTCATAAAGAACTTGTAAACATTCAAGAAATTAAATATAAAATACAACTAAATAGGGTTGGTGTCGATGATTAAATTAACAGTTTCCCCCGAAACTTAGAGAAAAATCTTCTTAATAAACATAAATGGTTAGTTAGGTAACCTAACGTAGATTGGGTTAGTTTTGAGTAGGCTTTCCTTCTGAATCTTAAATTCTTCGCCCTCGTCGTTCTAATAGACTAATAGCTAATAGCTACTTACTATTTTGCTACCTCTGTCTGCAATTTGTACGGCGACATTACAAGATGATTGTAACCTAATCAGTAAAAAACATACCTATGGAACGTCCCTTGTTTTCCAGTAAATCCCTGGCAGATAACCTTGGTCTGCTTGGATAACTTAAGGTTCGGTCTGGAAGCAGTATAACACGTACGAGCAGCCAAATTCCCAGGTTTCAGATGGGAAATCATGCCTATGCATTACAATGATACCCACCACAATGACAACTTCATCCATTAAAAGTAACAAATTTCGACGAGAATAAATATTTCTGTTCATACTCCCAGTGAGCCTTTGAAGAGATGCGGCCATGGCTATTTGCTGATTATTTTTTCAATACTATCCACACCCAAATGGAAGGGAGATGAAATGTCTTTGGACTGCTTGGAAATCGGGCTGGAATAAAAAGGTATTTCGTAAAACTTTGAATGAATTTGTACCTTAATAAACTATTAATTTTTAACTTCACACCGCACCTGTGTTCTCCCTGCTTCTTCACTCCTTCAGTTCAAAAGCCGAGCCGTATAAAGTTGTACAACTCTTTTGCTAGTTGCTACAACTTGAGATTAGGGCAAAGGTAAACTCTACGGTGGGCTCTTTTCCCAGCAACTGTGTGAGAAATGAGAATCAATATGTACCATTTTCTCCTACTTTCCAACAGCAATAGCCAGCTCTCTCTATCCATAAGTGAGGAAGTAGTGGGAATTTCCAATGGTTTTTTCTTGGTAGCGTGCCAGAGTGAGAGTCTCATATATCCTCAAGTCTGTGGAGACCGTGGAGACCCAAATTCAACTTCCTTTGTCTCCTAGAATAAGGACGACTTTGCATAGTCTGGAATCGTGGAAGCCAATGCTAAGATCCTTGGCCTTTGATTGATGAGAGAAACTTCACTTGAGAATACTTGGGATAGAGTTTTCACGAAAGTTATTTTCAATTTGCATTAAATATAATTTTAATATCATTAAACCTGGAGGATGCGTAAATGATCCCAGTCCAGTGTTCTGAACCCACAGAAGACTTGGTGACTTCTTGTCTAGAAGGATCGAACTGTCAACTGTCAATAGGGCCAGATTATTGTCAGATGTATTTACTACAAGTTGTAGACACTTCTATATTTGCAATAGAACTAAAAATCAGGTTTGGCTAAATATTTGTTCAAGTTACCAAGTCATTTTTACTAACTGCTGTTTCGACGGTTTCTTCGTCTTCATATATTATTTTGAGACTTGCTGTGTCGAAGTTTTGCTCTTTATTTGTTATACCAGTGCGTATCTTTAAATCATCCGGAGCTTTAAGAAATTATTGATTCTATTGGATAATTTGTGACAATGAAGAGAAGAAGTTTCAACTTATCCGAGAATCAAATAAGTTCCAGTGGGAGAGAAGATGCCCAATCTAATCCTGAGCATCCTTCCGAACACCGAGCAACCGTAACAATCATTCTTTTGTTCTTATCCAGTGAAAATTTATTATTTTATGCTAATCCTCACACACAAAAAATATATATGTGATATGAATATATTAAATTATTAAATATTAATATTAAATAATATTAATATTATTTAATTTTAATTTTATAATTTTATATATTTAAAATTGGCCATTGGATTAGATTACAAAATAAACTTTGAACTTTAGTTTTATTGTCTTATCGATTTACCAACACGATAACAATATAAATATGAAATGTCACCATAAAATCCTGGAGAAAGAGTAAAATCATCATTGACCAAGTGTGAAAAATCCCGTTATTGTTATAACAAAGAATTGGCGAATGTTAACGGTCACTTTGAGCCAGTGAATTGTGGATTAGTGAATTTTTGGGGATGTATTGTCTACTTGTATGCGTGTAAAGTTAGTATAGTTCTATGGTAAAGTCTAATCTAGTTCAATGGTAAAATGCCTCCAAAAATGCAGAGAGGATGATGAGAGAGGCGGAGAGTGTGAGGTAATAGGCTGATGACTCTTGTCTCATTCACAATCACAGAATAGCCATGCACCTCTTTGGTTCACAATAAGCAAATGAGAAGAAGGAGGAGGAAGGATTGAGGGCAGGATTGGACAGAGAGCAGTTTGAACAGCAGGCACCAAAAAACTTTGTTTTCAGCGGCCAGATAGATATTGACCGTTGATACTTTTCTCATTCAGAATTATAAACTAAATGCACAGTTAGTACTCTTAGCTTAGCATACATAACTGGAAGTCTTGTAATTGTGGTCTTTTCCAATTTTGAGTTCATCTTTTAGAAAAGGCTCCACGCTTTTTTCAAAGATTTTGTGGGGGAGGACCTTTATTTACTAATTACTGATTTATTCATTCTCTTTGTTTCATCCTTTTTTTGGGAATCGAAATCCACTGTGCCTTGTGCCCCTTGGTCGTCTACTTGCTATGGACTCAAATCCAAACGGAACGAAAATGTACACTCCTGATCATCAAATTACGAAATTCAAGGAAAAGAGTGAAAACATCTTGGTTTTTGCCAGAGTCAGGTGAGTCGGGTTATTTTGAATTTTGAGTTTCAAACTTGCGAGCTGGAAAACGTAAAATGTGGAAAGGGGTTGCTTAAAAGACCAACTTCACCAGGTATTATCTATTGCTGTCCAAGTTAGAACCTGACGAGGAGACGAGTCCATAATATAGATCACTAAAAACCTGATTTTTTTTCCCGATTCTAGAGGCATGAATGGTTTTAAAATTGGATGATAAAATATTTAACTTTTGTTTGTGCAGACCAGTCAATGGGTTTGAAAAGGCTAAGAATGCATTGGGTGTGGTGGACTGTCCTGGATCCAGGGAGGTAGTTGTTCGAGACCGAACAAATCTGAGCGCTGTGAGCAAGACTTTTACTTTTGACCGGGTATTTGGTCCTAATGCTAAGCAGGTAGAGATTTTCAGGGAAAAATCATCCAATCTTATTATTAATTATTATTGTTATTTTTAAGCATGGATTTAAAAAAAACTATTATCTATAGATTGACGTGTATAAAGCAGTTGTGTCTCCACTATTGGAAGAGGTTTTGCTGGGATACAATTGTACCGTGTTTGCATATGGGCAGACAGGAACGGGAAAAACTTTCACCATGGAGGGGGAACGAAGCACGGTTGCGACTGGAGAAAAACCCCTTACTTGGGAGTCGGTAAGCAACCAGGAAACGAGAATTTAAAACTGCTTTATTTTGTTTTCAGTAACTTTAACTGCAAAATGCAATTTTCATTGACTTGCTCTAATTTCAGGATCCTCTAGCTGGCATTGTACCGAGGGCGATGAGTCAGCTTTTCGATGAGCTTCGAGTAACTAATTCAGAATTCACTGTTCGCGTTTCTCTTGTTGAAATGTACAATGAAGAAGTATTCGACCTTCTATCTCCCACTGAAGAATCTAAGCCAAAGTTTGTTAAATGTCTTAAAACTATGTAAATATTGACGACAGGTAATGAAAGAAAGCTAACAAATCGGCCTCTGTTTAATTTTTTTTAGGACTGTGCGGTTGTATGAAGATTCTTCTCGAAAAGGATCGGTTCATATCCAAGGACTGGAAGAAGTGATTGTTCACAATAAGCATGAAGTATATGCAATAATGGAGCGTGGCTCTCAGATGAGAAAGACTGCTTCTACATTATTGAATGCCACCTCCAGGTCAGTTGAATAATAATAACATTGTAGTTGGGGAATGCTGGGGTTTGATTGAATATTTCATTAAGTTATATCGAACTTTAACTTATTCTCAGCCGCTCGCACACAGTGTTTACTGTGACTGTTCACATTAAAGAAACCAGCTTGTTGGGTGAAGATCTGTTGAAGATTGGAAAACTGCACTTAGTTGACCTGGCCGGATCTGAAAACATTGGCCGCTCCGGAGCTGTGGATAAACGCGCGAGGGAAGCTGGCAATATCAATCAGTCTCTCCTCACCCTAGGGCGAGTCATCACTGCACTAGTTGAAAGAGGACCACACATTCCATATCGGTCAGTATTTTAGATGTATTTCAACGCTTTTAAGCGAGTAATACCTAGTAACGTTATTTAACTGATGTTTTTTTTCTGTAATTTACTAATAGGGAGTCAAAATTAACCCGACTTCTTCAAGACTCTTTGGGTGGAAAAACTAAGACTTCCATCATTGCAACAGTGTCCCCTGCTTCAATAAATTTAGAAGAGACCCTCAGTACTCTTGATTACGCGCATAGAGCCAAGAACATCCAAAATCGCCCAGAAGTAAATCAAAAACTGACAAAGAAAGCTATGCTCAAGGAGTACACCGAAGAAATCGAACGCTTACGAAGAGATGTACATGCTGCCCGAGAAAAGAATGGTTTTTTCGTGGACAAGGAAAACTATGAGCACCTTATGAGACAAGTTCAATCCCAAGGTCAAGACTTGTCAGACAAAATTCAGCATACAAAAAACTTGGAAGAGCAAGTGGTTCAAAAAGAAACGGAAAATAATGAACTGAAAGCTTTCCTAGCTACTGCGAACGCTGTAAATGATGATTTGAGAACAGATGTCTCAATTTTAAAAGCTAAATCAGCTGAACTAGAAAACCAAAAAGACGAAGTGGAACATCTTGTAAAAGTACATACGGAAACTGAGACTAAACTCACGAGCGAAGCCACTACTCTTCTTAATACTGCGGTTGAATCGACTGTTAGCTTAGATTCCCTCTACTCTCGATTAGAAAGAAAACAGTAAGTGCTAGTTTTTATATTTAGCCAATTTCTTACCAATCATGGAAGATTGAAACATGGAATCACTTTTTAACTATTTTTTTTCAGAAATGTTGAAATAAACAATCGTGAAGCTGGAAATCGTTTCCGCAGCGATTTCGATGTTCAATTGAAAAA
Source organism: Agrenia bidenticulata (assembly GCA_034694785.1). NCBI lineage: Eukaryota > Metazoa > Arthropoda > Collembola > Entomobryomorpha > Isotomidae > Agrenia > Agrenia bidenticulata. The sequence goes on from JAQFYM010000395.1 coordinate 26,477, forward strand.
GCTGGCAAATGATATAAAAAATCTATCGGAAGAGCATACTACGTTCTCCGGCAATCAGAGACTGCAATTCCGTAATCCTACTCCCACTTAATTTTTCTTATAGTTGTGTTTAGTTGAAAATCTTCAATTTTTGGTGTTTTCGATGTAGAGGACTTTTTTCTTCTAAAAGAAAGCAAATGTAAAGAAATGGAGGATATCGTGACAGCATTTGGGACCAAAATGAAGTCCATGCAAGCCGAAATGACTAGAATCTTCATGGAACAGGTTATTTTGACATTTTAAATGTTATAAGTATTAGTAGAATTAAGGATTATTTAAATCATGTCACCAGACATGTAAATGCATATGCATCAAGGCCTACTTGTCGCACAGACTTATTTAAAATTTATCATGAGGCAGACGTCTATATCGTTGTCCAGAAAGTATTCACAGCTTGATATTTGTATGTTTATTACTTCCAGAAATTATCAAATAAAGATCTTTTGGAAAAGCTTGATGGGAATTTAAAGGAGAAAAGTTTATCTTCAAGGAAACAAGCCGGATATTTTTTGGAATCAACATGGGATGCACAAATTCTAGGATTGTTAAAGTGCTTTAAAGGTGCTGGAGAAGAAGTAGAGGAGATGTTCCTCTTATTCAACAATTACGTAAGCTTATTCTAATTTTATCTTCGTTAATCCTTTTATTGTATGTTTGAATTTCTAACCTGTTTTGTTTCAACAGACTAATGAACAAATGAGTATGTTAGAGATGTCCTCAAAGGATCGGCTAGAGTCATTTGCACAGCAAATGGATACTGTAAAGGAGCTGGCAAACTGTATGAAATGTCAACATGATTCTTTCAAGTCGACTAGTAAAGGTTATCGAGATGTTAATGAAGAGCTTCTGACCACGGTTCGATCAGAGACAAAGGCAGCAATAGAAAAACTTCAGTCCGCTTTGGCAAAGTCGGATGCTCTTGAAAAAAATTTAACCATGGAGCAACACTGGCTTAGCGATTATTATGACAACCAGAATCGAGTTGTTGACACAAATACCGAACAGTTGTTGGAGAAATTAAAAGATGACAGCGTAAAAACTGAGGCTTTTTCAACGAAATTCAATTGCTATGTGGATGAAAAGCTGAAAGAAATGTTTGAAAGAAAGACTGAATACCTTGTCTTTGATGTGGATCATAAAAAACAGGTCAAAAAGATTGATGAAAATGTGCAAGCCATAGTCATACTCGAAAACCGTTTATTGGAAGATGCCCAAAAGCAGACAACAGAGCTTCTCGAACAATCTGAGGATACGGTATGCAAATACACGGAAAAACTGATGGGGATAAGTGGTAAACTAAACTTGTTACATGATGGACATCAAACCGAAATGAAACAGCAAATTTCAGACTCATTAGTATTAGATCATAAACATGTTGAAACCGGCCGTTCAAACTGTTTCACTAACTGTGACTTTGTGTCCGAGTCTACTGAAAATTTCCATCAGCGTGTCCATATGCAGTCGGGTATGCTAAACGAATTCTGGGATTCGACATACCTTATTGACTTACCAACTGGAGCAACTCCTCAACGAAAAGCGTACGACTTTCCCAGAAATCTCTCGGCTACCTCACCCCATGAAAGAATAATGTTGCGGTATCGAAATTTGAAAATGCCAAAACTGGATGATTCTGACATTGAAATAGGAAGTCAATCAAGTTCAACGTCGTCTGGACCAGACCAGACAAGGCCATCCGATGAGTCTGGACCAAGCTCTCCTGATACTTTGGAGAATGTTGAAAATCAGGAGCCTAATGCTAAAAGAATAACATCTAATGATGCTGAGAAGCTGTCTGATCGAAGTGGAATGGGTTCTCAGAACGCTAAAAAGAAAGCAAAGGGTGTGGTTCAGCCTAACACAGAATCGGCTATACTTAAGGTAATTGTTTTATATTTAACTCATTGCAATATGTGAATTGTCATAAGTCATAATATTCTTTACTCAACAGCCCCAGAATAAAGGAGCAATCTCTAAGAAACATACGGGATCCAATTTGGATCAGGGAAATCCAATGGATAAAAAGGGTCGCAACAGGAAATTGAAAAATCTGCTCAACCCTACACTGCCTACAAACTAGAACGCGTTTCTCGGTTATAATCAAGTGTATTTCAAGACGATCCAATAATAATTTCTTCAAATACTGTTTGTATTAATTAAAATTGCAAACCTTACAAATTATTTACTTTTATTTACTGATTCACACATTATCTCAATGTTTTTAACTATCAGATAATCGACTAAATATGTTACAATGAACCTGTATTTTAATTTTAAGTCATCGTCATTTGTGCACAAAGTTCTACAAAAGTAGCCCTGTAAACCAAGGAAGTTTTATTGAATAAATAATAATAATAATAATACATCAGACTATGAATAGAGTTCAAGGAGAAATGCATTCATTGTACAATTCTCTCATGTTCCTAGGTTCTGTTGAGTTTGTAGGTTGTTGTGGCAGTAGTGGTGGCTTGGCTTTGCTATAGAATGGTTAGAATGGAAGCCTATATTTATTCTACGTTTTTCAGCATCCCATGGATCAAGTCCATATAATTTCGTATATTTCTCCTCGCCTTTCGACACTTGAAGACAGCCAAGGAGAGAGGACATACATAAAGGGTGGAAAGAGCTGTAGTCTGCAGACGAGCACAAGGGAAATAAAACTTGAAAAGATCCCGTCCTCCCTGCTCTAGCTGCCTTTATGCATTTATTCAATCCTATGGGCTTGCTATTGCATTTCGAGAGCAAGAAACGAGCAAGGTCCAGCCTTGGGAGACTCTTTTCATCATCATCATGTGAGGAATATATACCAGTTATTTTACTACTTCAACTCAGACTCAAAAGGCAACTCCACCAACAAGAGGAAAAAATTTTCAAGAAAAAACTACAAGCGTCCGTTTTCAGTTTCCATGGGAATTTACAAGTCTCAGAGCGGAGTGGAATCACAGTTTTTCAAAGCCTCTCTCTCCAGTCTACCAGCTTCAGGTTTCTCTCCAGTTTAGAGTCGTGAGTCTCGAGTCTGGCAGCGCTACACAATTCACCACTTTATTCAAGTCCAAAGCATCGGAGGTGGTGTGGTGTTGTGTGATTCACACTCAACATTTCACGGAATAGAATTATTATTCTCTCAGACTTATGACTTATCAGAGTCAGTATTTCTCAAGTATTTAGATTCTGACTAAGTAATAATTTGTTTTTGGAGTAAGCTAGAAGCTTTAAAGTTGAATGTGTTTAAGCTTTCAACCTCAGCAGACATATCTGCACAAAGAATAAAACAAACTGCGAACTGCAGTAAAATAATTGTGGGAGACATACAGGAGGTTCTTTCCGGAAGATCCAACAATCCTTTCCACAAACAATCACATTCAACATTCCTCAAAAAATATGCAGTGCATGTCGTAGAACAAAACGAAAGGAATGTGCAAAGTGTTATTAAAGTATTAACAGGTAAAACACTAAAAATAAAATCTGAGCAGTAAAAAACAGTTTAGTGTCATTGATTGATTGATGAATCACAAGATTATGGATTATGTATGGTTAACTTGTTCGTCTCGTGGGCTTAGAAATAATTGGACATTTTTTCTTTCAGGTATTCTATTAAAGTCGAGAAAAATCTTAGAGTTGTCTTAGGTGTCTACGTACTTGTTATTTAGAAGAAGGCAGAATGAATTTCTTGACTGATGGCATCGGGACTACAATCACAGTAAATCAAGTAGAATCCAATGGATACGAGGCGAAAAATTTGCTCGGCAGTGATCTCAACCTCAATTCTTCCCGAGGATTTCTGGTGGAAAGTTTTGTCCGTCCTCCAGTCACTCTCTCCATCAAGTTCCCTCTTTGTATAGAACTTAGCCACATTGTTATCAATCCCAAATTGGGAAAACAAATAAGTTCCGCTTTTTTAATCCACACTGAAACGATGTACAAGGTGAATTTTGAAGTCTTGTATTTCTATAACATATTACCGTCAAAACCGTCATATTTGTAACGATTTGTTTGGGTCTTTTTCTTCAGAGCTGGGCAAAAGAGCACAACGGTCCAGTGTCAAGCCATTTAGTCGCCAAAGAGTATATCAATACAAGCCCAATTCCTAATGTTGTCGTGTTTCGCAATCCTCGGTTTGTCCTTCGAAGAACCTTTTCAAGCCTCCCTATGGATCATTATGGAAAGCATCTAAATAGTGATACTGTATATAACTTGAAACATCCATCATTTAACGTAAGGCTTTATTTATATTTCTTGTTTTATATGTCATTTTGTTGCAGTTGTAGGAAATTATCAGGGGCTTGAACTTAAATCACAAGGGTATTCAAAGAAAATTAATGATTAAATATTTGATAATTTTTCATAACGAGTGTTGCCTGTAAGAAGTTGTTCTTAATTGTTCGTTCGGTTTTCCTAAAGTTTCTACTGATATAACATACAATAACAGGAGAGGATGAAATAACTAAAAATTCTTGCGACAAAGTAGTTATATCCAGTTTTTTTCTCCGTTACAAAACTATCGTATCTCGGAACCATTTTAAATAAATCTCGGATCATCCCTAAGTTTCTAAGTCTCGAGGAGAATTATAATTCGGACTTCTTTTATAATACATAGGCTTGCGAGCGAGTTGTTGGTCTTGAGATCACCATCCTAAAGGTTGCTGGATCATCGGTACCTGCAATTGGTGGCTTACAAGTCTGGGGTCAACCCTGTATCCGATGTGGCCAAGATCAAGTCGAAAAACTGTATCTACACTGGGCCCGAATTTTACGTCGAGGAGAAGCAAATCTTACCCCACCGTTGCATTCCACTGACTCATCGGTATGAACTTTTTTGCAAGTTGCAATAATCATGGGAATGAAAAAGTCTAATTTTAGTTAAAAGTTGATTTTGGAAATTTTAATGTATAGGATGAAGGAATTCCTGCTGCTAAGAAGCCTAAAATTGATACCAGTTCCGCTAAGGTCTCTATCCCAGATGATTTCTTGGATGCAATAACATATGAGATTATGTGTCAGCCAATAAGATTACCCTGTGGCCTAGCTGTTGATGCACAGACATTAGAAAAGTACTATGCAGAAGAAGCCAAATTTGGTAGACTTCCGAATGATCCATTTACGGGAATAACTTTTACTGAAACATTCAAACCGCTAGCTGATGCGGCTTTAAAATCAAGAATCGACGTTTTTCTCACCCAAAACTCAGGAGACCATTCTCTGGCTAATATTCCCAGAAGCCTTGGCTCTACTCGAAGTGGAACTAGTCGAGGTAATTATGTGTTTCGTAATCCGAACTTAAATTCTGTTAGTACAGTTAAAAGTAGTATCAGCTCCAGTACATTCACCCCCAATGACTTCTTCGATCTTGGTCCGTTTGGTAACCCATACCAAGATGCAAAGCTGTATCCTCAAATCAGCACCAAAGCCAAGGCTACAGTTTCGTCGCTTGGCAGCATGAACAGAGAAGATCAGATGAACTACGAGCTGTTCAAAATTCTGTCAGGAGGATCATCCTATTTGGCGAAAACTCCAAGTAAACCTAAGCAAGAGAAGAAATGTAAAGATTGTGGACTTGTTCTCAGCATGACTCACGGGATATCGACCTTTTACATCGGCCTCTGTGACCATGTGATTCTCTGCAGAATTTGTCTTTCAAAGACTGATAAACAAACCATGAAGAAATGCACCCACTGTGGCGTCGAGTGGAGACCCAAAGACTGCCTTCGGATTTTTATTTGAATGCCTCACCCCGATCCTTCTCATTTTACAAAAGCAGTACTGCATGTACGGTCATTTTAAAATATGTTAGAAGCTAGATTCACGGAATTACAAATAGGCAAAATAATCTGTAACACGCAAGGTGTTTCGACGTATTCGATTAGATTATTCAGGACATATGTATTTACAATTATGCACATCTACATAAAAAATAATTAGCTATGTACTTGGGAGGTGACCTTTCCAGTAACTTGAAATTGCCTATGCAGCGCCTTCGTTTGCTTTGACAAGAGTAAACGTATGCAGCCTAAATACCTCATTATTTCTTTGTCCAACTTAATATATTTTTCTCTCCGTGATAGGAGTCTCTAGCCTGTGTTGGAAATCCCTTGTCTTTTAATTGGAAGTTTGGAGGGTTATTTAGTTTCTTGAATAATTGTTTTGAATGTGAGCACGAGATAACGAACAGTATTCAGATTGTAAATCAGTTAATCGTTTAAAAGTAGTGTAGTTAGGCTATATAAAATCATAAAATGATGGTTAACTGAGATAATCTGCAACAAAAGCATCAGCACTGAGTCAATCCTCAATGGAAGGCAAAGATCAATCATGGAAATTAGAAATTCAGAAAATCAGATTTTTAAATTACCAAATCAACCGTGCGAGCAACGAAGATAATACGACCAATCGATTATATTATGATTGTATTCTAATCTCTTATGAAGTACACTAGGAGACTAGAAGTACTTTAAGATGTAGATTCATGCTCAAACTATCTTAATAAGTACAGATATAGTTATAAGCTATAGTATTTCTCCCCGATTTAATGTAGGTAGGGACGCGATGATACAATTTTGTGTGCTCGATTTAAGTATTGTAACTAATCTTCAATATAATCTATGCATCAAAATTGTAATCCTGTAATTTCTTAGTTTTAGTGATGTTTACAAACATTTTAATAATGCACAGTGTCGAGGACAGTTTTTTTATCCTTATCAATCAAGGCAATCTTATTTAATGAAATTGAATTTGTATATGACTAATGAATCTCTCCCATGTTTGAAAAAACTGTCCACACACTGGTGACTGAGTATATATATAATGAGCCAACTTCCGGCGGACCTTGGACAGTGTAGTTTCAGATTTCTATCTTGAACCATGAGCCCGTGAATCTGAAATTGCTGGGTGTGGTTTCTCCTTGCTTCGACCGTTAATTTTCCGTCCAAATGTATTTTTGTGTGTACTAGGAAATGCCGACCAATGTCAGAACAAGCATTTAGTTTCAAATTTTTTAAGATGGCGTGAACACCGAAAGCCAAATATATTTATTTGAATAATTTTTATTGCAAATTTTTTAATTACGATTTGTGATCGCCATGATCAATTTGCAGAGTGCTCCCGTTTCCATGTCTTTTGAAGGGGAAAACAACCCTATTTACCACTAGTTTTTTGTACTTTACAGGGAAAACTTAAAAAATCCTAAATGGTGTGTGGATTAAAATAAATAATTGGTTCAAAAGTTTGAAAGAAAAAAACACTTAAAATTGCTTAAATTTTAAGTGTTTTGGTATTCGGGAGGGTTGAAATGAGCTGAAGGGGGTGTGGTTTGAAAAATAAACTACATGACCGCTTTGGCCTAGATGATTCCTTACCCATTTAATACATAACTTAACAGTCGGGGCGACCGAGATCGACACTCCTCAACTTCATGGTTCGAGATCGAACTAATAAAAGGTCTGAGGTCGGCAACTCATGAGGCCCATAATTTTGTAATCTTCATGAAGAGGAGACTAGACTAATATGTCTTGTAAAGTGCTTCGTTTCCTTTGAATAATTATTTATTGCGAATATTGCCAATTTAAATAATAATATGTATGTTACGATCTGAATAATTGATCTTCCAGTAAACCTCAATCACCTCCTGGGTTTTAATTTTAATATTTTAGTCCAAGTACAGTAAAACTTCCTTTCACGTTTTAAGTTTATCTTTCCAGTAACGTAATTAATAGGTACGTTGTTTTCGAATATCAGTTTTATCAGTGTCTCACACTTTTAAAGGGAGATAACTATTGTCAATATTTTACGGTACTTGATTGTGCTTGTGCAAATTGTAAATAATTCTATTTAAAGTTGATGAAGATCTCGTTTTATGGTTTTACTTACCCTTCTTTAAACGAATAGATGGATAAATTGTGTCTTGCACTAGTTGCACACTGTTATTTCCGCGTCTTTTCGTGGGTTTACAATAATTTTTTACGTTCAATTTTACTTAAAGCATATTTTTCCCTTGGTCTTTACAAATTATTTATGACTTCATCTATGTGCGTCTCTAATTGAATAATCTATAGCCATCGAATGTACACTTCTAAATCAAATTATATTGGTCTCAAATAAAAAAAATTGCAAACCTTTAAAAAAAACAATAACAAGTTGTGTTGAAGTGGTTATGGCTATTATATTATTAATATTATTATGAAGTACCATGTTGTGCAGTCTACTTTTTTATACACTTACATTATCTTGGGAACTTGATTGGCAAGTGCCGTAAGCTGGTACAGTCTGTATACTTGGTCGTAGTGCATTTTTATCATTAATTTTTCGACCGGATTCTTAATTATAATAATATTATTCTACCGACCCTTCAAATTGATTACATACATTACACTCTGAAATCATGAAATTATTATTCAAAAATAATTTTATTATATTTCATAAAAAATACTATATTGTTGCTGCATCAGGTTCGAGAGTTATTAGACTTGCAGAGTTTTCTACAAGGTCTGATATCGAGACACGGCCTCTTTGTTTAATGAACTTTGCGAACTTATTCAGTTCTTCTTCGGAAATGTAAATGAATTTCCCTCGATCATCCATCACTCCTAAAACATTAAATCAAGGTATGAACGTTGCTGTCGACTGTTTACCACGCTAATACTAATACAAATCCATCATATTTCATTTATCACCTGTAAGTCGTCCCTCCTCGACTAGAGTTTTGAGACGGTCAATAGTGTCTGGTACTTTTAAACCAAATTGTGTTGCAAGTTCTTCAAACAGAATCACCTTTTTGCTCTTTAAAGAATAATTTGCTCATTGTAGTTTGTACACGAAGTACACATCCTCATTATTGAATACTCCAAAACGATTCGAAACTTACTTGGATGTGGTTTATGAATTTTTCAATCAAATTTCCTTCTTCCTCTTCTTCGATGACTTCGCAGCCTTCTCCTTCTATTGACATTGCTGCTTTGAATTCATTATATTCTTCTAACTCTTTTTGAGCCTTTTCTTCCCTCAACCTCTTTTCCTCTTCTTCTCTGCGTTTTTCAGCTTCAGCCTCTTTCTGTTCCCGTCTTTAAAAATAAAAGAAAAAAATTCCAAATTAGCAATTTTTTTCTTAGTAAATGAGTGCTAACTTCCAAGTTCTAAATCTACAACCTACAGCTTCCGTTCATTTTCCTCCTTCAACTGTCGTGTTTTTCTATCATCTCGCATTCGTTCTTCTGCCTATTGAGGGAATCCCAAAATCTTTTATTATTCTTTTATAAATTACCTGAGATTAATATTCAAATTCAAATCTAATGCTCATGTACAAACCTCTCTATTAGCTCTTTTTTCAGCCTTTGCTTCAAGCTTTGCCCTTTTCTTAGCACCTAATTTAGGATCGTTGAGTCGCTCATCTAACTCAACGTCTCGGTCAGATCCATCCGAGTCTCTAGCAACGGGGGCACGGCCGATTTGTGCTCCAGCATTATCATCTGAATCCGAGTCGTCACGCACTAATCAATTTAAAATATGAACTGCTATTTCAAAAATTCCCAACTTCAACTCGGTGCCTACCTCTTGTATTACACTAATATCATTATCATTACCGACTTGTCTTCTTCCTCGATTTCTAACCGCAGCCTGCCCTCGGTTTACCTGACCTCTTCCTTCAATGGGTCGCTGTCTTTGTCCTTCCTGTTTCGTGGAGCGTGTCATTTTAGTCACATAGTAGGTTATCATACTCAAGAGGAGCATGCCACATGCAAGGCCAAAGTACAGAAGAAAGTCACCGGTGTCAACATCTTCCTCCAGCCCGTCAACTTTACTTCTTCCCATTCTTGCTCTAGGGATCCAAGGAATTGTTTAATAATAATAATAATCATATCATAATAGAGATTTCGAGATACCAAATGACTGTAACTTCAATAAGTCGACAGCTGGTGAAAAAGTATCTCGTTGCTCATGAAACTTGTTAAAGGATGTTATTTTTCCTGATATGATTTCTATAAAAAAAAATACCTGGCCGGAAGTCAAGAAAAAAAGGGTCCACTCTAGAGTTGTGAAGGTCACAGAGGTCACTGTGATTATTGGCTATACTTTTTAGAAAACATACGAGAATCTGGAAAACTTGGAGAGTTTGATGAAGTTTGATGCAAAGAATGTGGAGAAAGGTGGTTCGAACGCTGCGGGGTGAAAAGACACACGTCTCACGTGACTTGGTGAGTTGAAGGTAAGTGAAGAATTTGAACATTTGATAGCAGTCCATGGCTCAACTGTCTTACGTGGATATCTTTGACTTTGCGGCAGATAGTTTTGCTGTGAGTGTGACTGAGTGAATCCAAAGGAATACACCTGTGGACTTTCGTACCAATTTCTTGTACACCTGGTTGTGAAGGACTTGTCATTAAGTACTCGAGAGTGGAGGGGAGAGTGGGGCCTATTAATTAGTTAAATATGGTTATGATCAAGGACTGTGGGCTTTTGGTAATTTTGGTGCTTTCTGTGGCAGTCTCATCTGTCACCTCCTTGTATTTCCATATTGCCGAGACAGAACGAAAATGCTTTATCGAGGAGATTCCTGACGATACTACGGTCATCGGTGAGTTTGAACTTGTAGTTTTGATGTTCCCGGAAGGGTTATTTTGCATTGGTCCTCCGTCATCGGTGTCATTTGTGAATGTCTCCGTCCGTGTGGTTTGTTGGTTAGGGAGGAAGAGGAAACCGGTTTTGTGACCAGGATTTAGTATTTATTTTTTTGAAGTATAAATAATATGTAGTACTAGGTGGACAGTTTTTGAATTATGATTGTGGTAGGGTTTGATTGCTTTTCTAAACTTTTAAAAACAAATCTGATTTTATGCAGGTGAAAATTTGCTAAGTAGTCAGGACACAGGATGGAAGGAAGAACTTTTTATTTGATTTGTAAAAATTATAAATTGCTAAATTGATTTTAATTTTAAACGATTTTTAGGTATCTACAAAGTGGAGTTATTTGACCCACGAACAGGGGGTTTTATGCCATCGAGTCCAGGAATAGGAATGCATGTGGATGTGCGAGATCCGGACGACAAAACTGTTTTATCAAAGGTGTACAGCTCAGAAGGGAGATTTACTTTCACCTCACACACTCCTGGAGAACATGTCATTTGTCTTCATTCTAATTCAACAAAGTGGTTTGCTGGATCCCAGTTGGTGAGTATAAGTTCTATTCCTACGTATGTAAATTCAAAAAGTTTGAAGATGGGATTGTAAATTATGCTTGACCTGTACTTACAGCGAGTTCATCTAGACATACAAGTTGGAGAGCATGCTGTTGACTATGCAAATGTAGCTCAGAAAGAGAAACTGACTGAATTACAGCTCCGAGTTCGTCAGCTCCTTGATCAAGTTGAGCAGATCACCAAAGAACAAAATTATCAGAGGGTGAGAACTGCAATACACTTTGTATCTTATGGTCAAGTCTAAACAAAAGGTTCTTTATGTCTAAGCTAAGTTGTTCATAATTAGCTACATTTTTTTCAAACCTGTCAATGTCAACCCAGCTAAATCGCATATTTGCTTAACCGTTTTACCAGATCTCACTTCTTTCTTATCCAGAGTACTGTTACTACTATTGCTTGTATCTAATAGCTGTATTTCAGGATTTGAGTAGAAGCGTACTTATCGACCACATATTGTGTAAAAACATATTAAAAATCTAATTTTGAAAGAAGTGAAGGTATGTAGAAATCCTATGAGAAAAAATTCATCTGAGAGGTATGAACAACCCGAATTTGTGTTGGTCGTTAAGCGCGTAGTATTAGTATTTACCTCAAAGCCGTTTAAGTATTATAGTTTAAATTTCACATTGATTGTAATATTTACAGATTATGCATAAAGATTGTCATTTATCTGTCTTTATATTTGTTTCAGTACCGTGAAGAACGATTTCGGCAGACAAGTGAAAGTACGAATCAACGGGTTCTGTGGTGGTCCATTATTCAAACTGCTGTCCTCCTCTCAATGGGATATTGGCAGATGCGGCACTTAAAATCTTTCTTTGAAGCGAAAAAGTTGGTGTAAACTACTTCGTAAGCTTAGTTTTTATACAAGGGTATTTAAGGATCATTCAAAATTGTTTCCCAAATTATGAGACTACTCTAGACTAAACCCTTCAACAATTATTTCTAATTTGAATGAGAGCATTTATTTATAGTTTATCTGCCCTTGGTCTGTTTTTAGCAATTGCTAAATAAATTCTTATATACCTAAATACCTAAATATCTCTGTGCAATCTTATTCTTTAGGGTTTCATTACTAAAGCAAATATAGCAGTTTCAATTTACATATCAGTTAATCAATTAATCAGTTTACATTTTTAGGTCACACGAGAGTTGTCTTGAAAGTTGCTTGAAAGGCATTACAAATGCTAACTGAAACAGAGAAAATTTTAGTTTACAGACGGAGGTTAGGACTCTTGATGGCAATGTTTGTATATATGTTTTGCCCTCCTCAGGACATAGTGGATGAGGGGATAGTGGATGTTAAGATGTAATCCAGTAAGAAGCTGATTTCTTTGTTTACTCAAGGAAAGATGTAGAGTATTCAGACATAATGTATTTATTTACTTATCCACGATCACCTCTTAAGAGCTTTTATTTTATCGGCGACAGAGAACATGAGTCTTGCTTACATGTGTTGACAAGGGTTCACTGACTTCGGCTGGTTTATGTTATTGAGTACATGTAGTCTAACTTGACTGGAAAGTTTGGCCGAATTGGTGCAAATGGAATTAAATTTCCTTATACAACCCAGCTAAAAATAGGGAAGTAAATGGTCGAACTATGAGTGAGATTTGCTCACTTCTTAAGATTGACATTAAATTACTCATTTCATGAGATAATTGGTGAACGAGATAAGGTTGATAAGGCAAGTTCTCCGTCTTTTTAGACCTAGCAAGAGGCCATGGCAGGCTTATCAGACAGTAGCAACTTGGCTGGGGGATTGGAACAACAACGACCTCGTCTTCAAGCATCACGTCCATTTGTAATTAAAAGACAGAGGATTCCTTCGTGTCCAAAAATGGCCAAAATCACTTTGTTAGTTGTTTTAGCTGTTTTAGTCGCCTTTGTGGCAATTTTGGCTTTTGCCGATGCTCAGAATGATACTTCACAACCTCGGTCCCGTGCTCGTTCTAAACCAACATCGGCAAGGAAAAAGAAACCGGCCTTACCAAAAATTACCACAACATTGTTACCCCCAGTTGATGAAAATTTGTTAAGTACTGAAATTCCGGAAGCATTATCTTCTTCGGAGACTGGAGCTACTGACCCAGTTTCAGCTGAAAGAACCACTTTACAACCAACGAAGGTAAAAAAACTGACAGGAAGAGCTAACAACAATGCATCTCCTCGGGTTCCAGGTGAGGCTGATCCAGAAGGATGTGGAGAATGTGACATGGAAGAATGCATAACTCCGCCAGATAGTAGTTGTGCGACGGGACTGGTAACGAATTATAATTTAATTTCATTTGGGATGTTAAAAAATGAATATTTATCGTGTACTAGGTTCTCGATAGATGTTCTTGCTGTTACGTGTGTGGGGCTGGAGAAGGGCATCGTTGCTATAATTCAAGCTTGAGCCTCCCGTATAATCCGGACGTTGGAATATGTGGGGCAGGTATGACATGTCTTCTAAGAAGTGACTTAGATCCCACGGTAAGAAAAGTTTTGAGCACTTGCGAAAAACGATTTTCATAGAATTTTCGATTTGAAATTAAAAATCAAATGATTATTGATTTAAACTTGAAATCTATACTAGGAGCCACGAGAAGCTCTTTGTGAGTGCAGGGACCGAAGAGTTGTTTGCGGAAGTGACCAAACCACATATCTCAGTGAATGCCGACTCAGTGAAGCTGCCCACTCTAAACAAGGGCTTGTTGTTAGTGCATGGAGCCCATGTGTCTCAGGTTTGGATTTTTTTATTTTTCGATTGTTGATTTTTGAAAGTTTAAAAAATAATAAGTTTTACTTCGCAGCATGGGTTTGTTGGACAAAATTGGTTCGTTAAAATGAGTGTATTCTTTCAGTTCCAATCATTACTACAGCAGTTGAGAATGTGACATCTCCGTCTGGCGAAGATGTATCGATGAGTTGTGAAGTACGGGGTTTTCCTGGTAAACATTTACTATGATTTTTGAAATAATTGTCCATTTTTGTTATCATTACATTCAAAATCAACTTATTGTTTATTTTGGTAGCACCCGTTCTTCATTGGGAATTTCAATCGGAAGGATCGAATGTAACCCCTTTGACTCTGCCAGGTAAGGTCACAGTTTCATTTAATGTTTATTTTTCTTGAGCTCAAAAGCTGGAAACAGTAATAATTTATTTTAATTAATTCCAGGGGATGATTCCGGGATCGTTATCGTTGTCCGTGGAGGTCCTGAGCAAATGATGACAACTAGCTGGATTCAAATAATCGGAGTAAGCCCTAAAAGACAGGGAATGTACTTCTGTGTTGCAAGAAATTCTCAAGGAGTTACTCAAACTTCTGCCGCAGTAACTGTCTACAAAAGTAGTGACGGAGACGATGAGAACAATCAAATTTACTAAATAGTATAACAGCCCTGAACCTTATTGTTATGTCCCATTTATATTATTTGTACTTATTTGCAGCTATATAGCTCAAATGCTTTTTATCTTGTATTTTGTTTATGACAATGTTTGAACTTAATATTCTAATTAAATCCTACATATTTGGTTCTAATTAACAATACCTACCGGTCGATGAGAAATTCAAAACGATTTTTATTTTAGCCATTTTTACTGATTTTCTGTATTGGCATGATTTCTATTCTAAAGTATGAAAATAAAAAATAGAATGAATTAATCGTCAGTAAAATGTAAATGGCAATTAACTAAAAGTATCCACATATTATTTCGAGTATTTAAATAACTGCATAGTGGTAAAATTTTCTAAATCATTCTGTTTAAAGTCGAACTTTGGATTTCAATATTAAGAGAGACAAATAGATGGCAAAACTTATACGAGAAACGCTGACAAAAAGTTACAGTTTACAAGTTATCATGACCCAGCATTTTAAATTATGCTTGATTTGAATTGACCGTCTTGGGCTTATTAAAATATTGACTTGTAATTAAACAATGTGGCAGTTACAGCAATATATGCTAAAATTCTGTATAGTCTCCATTGGGTCAAATGGGAATGTGACCTGGCTATGGGGGGGTCGTCAGTACGTCATTTATGACAAATACCTACGATTCCCAACATTTTGCACAAGATTGATTCTCATGTATGAATAGTTATTTCATCAAAGAATTTCAAAAACTAATTAATTAATTAAATTCGAATGTGAGGAAATATATAAGAGGTTACGCGTAGAGATTAAATATCAATCAACCGGAGAGGGTTTCGCAAACAATTTACACGGATTTCCAAATCCTGAATAAGTTTAATAAAATTGAGTTTATGATGATTGGGAAAATCCTTAATTTTATGCATTTGGTAAGGTTGGTGTGTTTATTTTATTGGTAACTGGACTTCGTGTTTGTTTTAAATATGCGTTCAAATTTGTAAATAAATATCTATCGCGCAAATAAAAAATAAACACATTTGCCTAAATCAGAAAAAATCTCTATCCGAATCATAAAGTGTTTTCATTTTTTCCAAAAATGATTTGAACAAACACAACATATTCAGTTTCAGGTCCTCTATAATCCTACGACAATATGTTTTTCATGATCTATACTTTAAAGAACATCTTTAATAGCACAACTAAGTCTGGCATTCAAACCATGTCATCGAACTTTATTCATTTTTTATGTTCCCAACAAATGCAAATGGACTGTAATTTTCCATAAAGATTTTGTAAACAAATCAATTCTTGAACAAGCTTTGCTTTTTAGTGTTGCATATGCTAAGCTATATGGTTCGTAAACATGTTAAAAAATAAATGCAAAAATATCTATCTATAAAGATAAGACTGGAAGGAGTTGTGTTGGATACTTCTCGCTTGATATTTTTCCCATTGCATTTTTTTCAACTCAGTGATTGCACATCTTTTAAAAGTGTTTGCCTTCGATTTACAATTTTTTTTTAGTTTTATGAACTTCAAAAGTTTCTGGGGAAAAAACATCTAAAAAAATGCATTGACTGTAAATCATGTAATCAAGCATGTATTCTTTCAAAAAACCATGATTACTTGGACGTATATATAGTCTACAAGTATTGCATAGAAAATTATCAACTCAATTTTATCTTCAAAAATACTGTCCACAGAAAACACAAAAATAGGCTTATTTTATTTGCAGAGCCAACCCAACCCCAAATTTGTAAGATAGAAATGAGATTAAGGTTTAACTATAGTTTATTGAGTCAGTTTGGGCTTTGCAAGAAAAAATAAACTAGAAAACGGCTGAGAAATGCGTCAGTCAAGCCACCACCACCACCAACAAAATCCCATAGTCCATAGATAGTGTAAAGGTCAATTTTGGACTCAACGGGTTTTCCTGGATAAAATGCCAAAATAAGATATTATTCCATAGTCACTCCTTGTCTTGACCATGATCCAAGGTATCTTAAGTTTCTTTACACTCATGCATTCATTCCTCAAGTAGCATCACAAGACATGTGCCTTCCACGAAATGCGATAACATGAACACTAATAACGATTATGAGAAACAACACCTCTTTGTTCTTCTTCTGACACTCTCATGTCTCTTGAGCATGGACCGGGGGCCCAGGGTCCTGTCCTGAATAATTAACTCTGGCTCTTACTACCTCATTACGGATATTAACCCATTGGTCATCTTTATCCAGTTTATCCTAGCACGTCCCAAGCTCAAGGGTATGAATCCTGGCACTTTAAATTATCACTACAGACCTTTAAATAGACAGCACGACAACAAGTTATATACGCGAGGATATTTTTCATAAAATTTGAAGGATTCGTTCAAGACAGTCTCATATCTACTCTTTCCCTGCCGCAACACAGTAATCAATTGTGGGAGCGACTCTTGGAACTTTGGAAGCATATATATAACATAGAACTACAGTTTATAGATTGAGGACAAACTACAGTTGACAACCATTAAAAACATTCTTCTCCAGTTCCATGGATTTGTTATTTGAACTCGAATATATTTTCTTCAGATTTGAACTGTTTTTTGACAAGTGAAGTAGTCAGCATCGGACTCTCATCCTCATCATATTTTAAAGACACAACTTAGAACTTTATATTTTCATACCTATTTTCCTAATTTAAGTCAAAATGCACCGTGTAGCTGCATCTGTGATATTTTATTCCATTCCAAACTCTCAGTTTATTCTCCGGACACCGAATTCGGCGATGAACGCAACGCTCCGATTTAGCAGTGTAAGGCGTTCTGTGTACTTGAAGTGCATAAATTTTAATTGCTATTTAAAAGTGATTTATATTATATTTCATTTTTTAATTGACAGGCATATCGGAGATTCTCATGTTCAACTCAAAGACTAGATTTGATTAAATGTGGCAGTAGTGGAAATGGAAACATGCTGGCGAATTACAATCGACCACTTCAATCTCGAGCAGAGCTGGCCTCCGCTCGTAGAATAGTAATTAAGGTGGGAAGCGCTGTATTAACTAGGGAAGACAACTGTGGGCTAGCTCTTGGACGAGTTGCCTCTTTGGTGGAACAGGTTTGAGACTTTTTTTAAGAAATTTAAAGTATAAAGGCTTGAGTCGCTTGAGATAACTTACCTTGAGCATTTCTGTTTATTTTTTAAGCTATATTTACAACGTTAGTTTATCCTAAATGACATTTGTATTTTTATTCCAGGTTGCATCTTTGCAAAATAGTGGTCGTGAGTGCATCATGGTGACAAGTGGAGCAGTTGCTTTTGGAAAGCAGAAACTTGCTCAAGAGTTGGTAATGTCGATGTCAATGAGGGAAACGCTTCATTCCAAAGACCCATCCGTTCACGTGAGTAAAATATGGGATTTTGTTTTCGAATGCTTATTTACCGTCAACAATGTGAAAAAAGATACATGGAAGTAAAAAGTTCAAAGTTCATTCTTATTATCATTATCAATTCAGTTAATGAATGGACTTCTGTTTTGTAATTCTTGATGATGATTTTATAGGTTTGACAAAAACAAGCCTAGACATGCTTATCATATGTCATCATTCCGTACTTCCTATACTTTGATGGGTTAGAAATTCGATAGATTGCAGGCATAGTAAGAATGCTTACGTATTAATTATCCAAGAAATGAAAGTCCGTATTCTTCTGCAAATATTTTGACCCTCACAATCGGGATATAGCCACCATGCAATGAGCCTTTTACTGTGTACTGTATACAAATTTGACAAAACTACACATGAGCTTTATGTTTTAATTTAGTGTTTTTTAAATAAGGAAGAGAAAATTGTTTTGCGAGCTAAATAGAAGAGATTAGACAATGCTATGTATTATCAAACTTTGAGTAGCCCTTTTCACCTGTAAAATGACCACAATTTCTGACTTTCGTGTAATTATGAAAACATTTTATACTGATTTGATAAAAATTTAGGGAAAAGTAATTTTGGAGCCTCGGGCTGCCGCTGCAGTGGGACAATCGGGTCTGATGTCACTTTACGAAGCTATGTTCGCCCAGTATGGAGTTCGAATTGCACAGGTCAGATTAGCTCCTCGATGAGTTCAGTACAATTGGTAGATACGGTTTAGACTTTAATTCAAGGTTTTGCTAAAATGGAACAGGTCCTTGTCACAAAAGCTGATTTTTCTGACGATTACACAAGGAAACATTTATTTCAAACGATGTCAGAGTTGCTTGCTCTAAATATTGTTCCAATCGTTAACACCAACGACGCCGTGGCAGCCCCACCTCAGGTGTACGATGCTCTAGAAGGGGTTAGAAACTATCCTTGTTAATTCGTTTTGTATTTTTTTGATGATCAATGCTAGAAGCAAATTAATTTAAATTCATATGGATTTCAGGATATCACAGTAAATGACAATGACAGTCTGGCTGCTCTGCTTTCGGCAGAAATAAGGGCAGATTTGATGGTTCTTATGTCCGATGTAGAAGGAGTATTCACAGGACCCCCCGGACTTGATGGTTCCCGTCTTATGCATACGTATTGTCCTTCGTTGAATTCGACAAGTGTTCGGTACGGTGCCATGTCTCGGGTGGGGTCTGGGGGTATGCAGTCAAAGGTATTTAGATTTTTGTTTTAATACCAGCATTATTTTGGGCTAGATCGCATGTTTAATTTGCAGGAATAATGGTACCTTAATACGAATTCATTAAATTTTGACATTCCATTTTAAGTTCCCGTATCTTCAGGTTTCGGCAGCCAATTGGGCCCTCAACCAAGGAATCCCTGTAGTCATATGTAACGGAGCTAAAGAAGGTTCCCTGAGTTCTGTGATAAGCGGTCGTCGTATTGGAACGCTTTTCACTACCCAGCCGCTTGGTACTCGATCTCCAGAGCACATTGCTGAGCTTGGTATGTAATTTGTAAACATTCAGAATGCCAAGTGCATTTTTTTTAGAAATGCATTGAATGATAAAGGCTTTGGTTTGCAAATCTTTATTTTAATTTCTTCTATTTGTGTAATGGTAATTTTCTAGTGGAAGATCTATAGCTCAGTTTATCACTTAAAGCTAGCTGAGAGCTGAGAGCACCTAATTACAAATGTTTTGAACGAAATTTTAGCAAAAGAAGGAGGAAGAATGCTGCTTAATTTGACTGGAGCTCAACGATCCGAGATCATCTTCAATATGGCAGATCTTCTAATGTCGAAAAGGTCAGATATCATGCTAGCTAATGACAGGGACTTGGAGAATGCAGAAATCGACAAGGTTGAGCAATCTATTTTAGATAGATTGAAATTAAGTGATGAGAAAATCGAAAATTTAGCTCTTGGTAAGCTAACTATCATTTTATTATAACCTTAGAAAAAATATCCTACAGATTAAAGCATGTGTTTGAGAATAGTGTTTACAAAATTTAAATTATTTTAAGCTTAGTAAAAATTAAGGTAGTTTCATTTGTGGTTTATTTTTAAAACATTACAGGACTTCGACAGTTAGCCCAGGACTCAGTTGATCTGGTTGGAAAGACTGTTAGGCGTACGTTGATAGCCAAAGGACTAGAGTTACAACAAATCCAAGTGCCGATTGGTCTGCTCCTCGTCATATTTGAAGCCAGGCCTGACTGCTTACCTCAGGTAAAAAAAATTCCCAACAAAAAAAATTGAATATTGACATTTCCGCTGTCTTATAAAAGAAGAACTATAAATAGCTGAAAATTGATGATTAAGTGTTTACTTGATTGCTAAAAAAATATAAATATGCATCAACTATTAAGCCTTAAAATAAGCTACATAATCCTGAAGCAGCATGACTGGCAGTTTCTCTCACTTTGCAACAATAGTATTAAAAAATTAGGATCTGTGTCATACTTTCCTAAACAAGAAACTCTAATCAAACTGTTTTTAGAAATTCTTTTGCCATAAATATTTGATCATTTTGTCATGATTTCTATAAATGTGTTCAGATTTCTTACTTTTACTTTCGTATCAAAACTACAGAATGTGTTTGCGAGCATAATGGTACAATACCGATATTAATTTAACTTGAAAAAATCATGTATGCCAAAATTTCCATTTATAGTCAGTCTAAGTCGTATCTTTAAAGCTCATAAAAAATTAAGCAACATCATTAATAGGCCTTTAGTCCATAACTAAAAATACAAATATTCTAAATAAGAAATTTCAAACTGATTTCCAAATGTTTACTGAGAACTTTTTAATTTCAGATTGCATCTTTAGCCATTTCGTCCGCAAATGGTCTAGTTCTAAAAGGGGGGAGTGAAGCCGTTAATACGAACAATGCCCTTATGTCCATCGTTACAGAGGCCCTTCTTTCACATGGAGTTCAGAATTCTATTCAGATGGTACTATCAATTTTTTAATCTCTGCATTGAGTAGTTTTTAAAATCATGGTAATAATTGAGATATATTCTAAAAGTCTAATTTATTCCCAGGTTACTTCAAGAGAAGATGTAAGTGAAATCATCGGTTTGGGCATGGTTGACTTAATAATTCCCCGAGGATCAAATCAGCTTGTTCGACAAGTGACATCACAGTCCCAGGGAGTTCCAGTTTTGGGACATTCTGAAGGAATTTGTCACATTTATGTTGACACAGATGCGGACCTTGACAAAGCTCTGCACATAAGTAAATACACTTTATTTTTATTATATAAAATGATGACAAAGAAATTCCCATTTTCCTCAGAGTTATATGTGCCACTGCAAAAAAAATTGGATTAGGTTTTAAAACTAAAGAAATCTTAGTGGTTTATGCTAATTAAATTTCCTTATTGATGTAGTCAAAGATGCCAAGTGCAGCTACCCAGCCGCATGCAATGCAGTCGAGTCCATACTCATTCACCGAAATCTTTTAGGAAAGAAAAACTTCTTTGCAAATCTCTGTGACATGTTGAAATCACATAACGTAAGTTGAAATTAATATTTCGCATCCCGGATTAGGCATGGTTAAGAATATTTCAATTGTCATAGTCATGTCTCAATGCAACTGACACAATACTAACAAAAAGTCGTGTAAAATTAAAATGCAAGTTTTTTCTCTCTGTCATTGGGGAAAACAGTAGATAATAAGATTAAAGTTTGATGTCGTCGGAGTTTGAATGAATGCTTAGGTAGTGAAAATACGCTTGAAGATTTTAAGCCAATATGATGCAACTTTATTAACGCAAGAGAATAGCTAGATATTTCTGATGTAGGGTACTCATGTTCGTTATAATATGATAATTTTTGGTGTAATCACTGAAGGTTGCATAGCTAATTTGTTTGATCTTTAAATCAGTTGTTGAGATTATTCGATGGCTGGCCGTTTCGACTAAACTGATTCGTATCTGTATTTTTCATTCATCTGCAGTATTCATTGAGGTACTGGGAAAGTGAATGACGGAGAGGGACGAACTTGCTAATTTTAAAAAGAAATATTCAATATAGAATTAGGCTAATTAATAAATAAACGCTAAAGATTCAATACTACCTTTCTGTGGACTTAAGACATTTTTTAGATTCTTATAAACAGACTGGTCTTTTTAAGGAGTGCTTAGGCTTTCGGCCAAGGCTAGAAATGGAGTGTTTTTATTTCGGAATGATCAATGACTCTTGTTTCTGTGTAACTCAGGTTGAGATATACTCAGGTCAGACTCTGTCCAAGGAACTGACATTTGGTCCACCACCTGCCAAGTCCCTTCGTACAGAATATGGTCGCTTAGCTGTGACTGTCGAAATTGTATCTGATGTTTTGGGTGCAATTGAACATATCAACACGTACGGGTCTTCACATACTGATGTTGTTATCACTGAAAACGGTGAGTCATACTTTGCCACGGCAATCCATTGTTTAAAAATGTATCTAATGTTCTCGTGAGCATCTAAAAATCCCAGCCATTTATCACCGAATTAGCTCAACAGAAATATTACGCAAATCCTTTCATTATCCTCTAGGGATTAAAGATTAGACATCAGCAGACGACAACTTCTTATTTTGAGGAATATGTGCCTTTTTATTGATACAGGTGGTTAAAACTTCAAGGATAATTAACTACTTTTGATTATTACAGAGAAGTGTGCTAGAGAATTTCTGAAGCGTGTGGATTCTGCTTGCGTGTTTCACAATGCGTCAACCCGTTTCGCAGATGGCTACCGCTTTGGATTGGGTGCTGAAGTTGGGATCAGCACAGGACGTATTCATGCTAGAGGACCGGTAGGAGTTGAAGGTCTTTTGACGACCAAATGGATTTTGCATGGCCATGGAGATGCGTCAACAGATTTCGGACCAGGCCTTAGGGAATACGAACACATATCTCTCGCGTTGGACGATCTAAAAGGAGAAATTTTCAAACAAGAGGCGCACATGGGAAACTAGGATTAATTTCTATCTCTGAAAAATATAGTGTGTTCAATGAGCACCCCTTTTCTTTAAATATAACCGTTTTGATTGCGTATACATATTTTGGATGAAATTTCATAGATGCTACTTGTTGTAAATCTTTGTTGTGCCTTGTTATGTTGGATTAATACTCAATTATAATTAAAATACACCAAAACTTGGCAAATAGAAAAATCAATTAACTGTTGTTCGCTATGATAATATATTTTATAAACTGAAATATTGCACCTTGTAATTTAGAGGGATAGAAATTATCGTTTTTTGGGATTTCGGCTTTTCAGTAATTTCCTACAGAGGCTTCATAAAATATTCAACTGTATGAGTATGAGCGTCTTAAGTTTGAAACTAAAATCAGTAATTGAGGCCAATGAAATTGCCTATCTGTCCTCGATTTGTATGTGAATAAATAATTAGACATGTTATAGGCTTCGGTCATGCAACCCAGAAACTATTCAAATCATTTGCTTGCAACGCATTTACAACAAAGGCCAACAACCTTAAATAGCCATTTTTTATAAAGTTCAGGACTTTTTACAAAGTATTCTTGCCTTCAAATGATATTCGTAATGGTTGGTATTGTCATCATTTTGAAGTCGGTAATTCTTAGGTATTCAGATCCAGTGAACCTTACAACCCATATCACTGCGTTTTATTTCAACTACTGAGAATTGCATATACAAATTTGAAAAATAAATAATGAGCTGCTTCATTGCTTCAATATGCTAATTCAAAAAATAAATATTGCGGTTATATTTTCAGCAATGCTGGGAGCTAAACAAATGGCTAAAGCACAAATTTGGAGCTTCATTTTTCCATTAGCCTCATTTTTTTTAGATGTCTGAAATAAACACTGATCAACCTACACATAGTTTACAAGAGTACGTTTTTGATGTAGGTTTAATATTATTACAGTTTCGCCGTATTATTAGCTTAACAAAAACCTCAGTTCAAAACTGAATTATTAATTATTTGAAAGCAATTAGTTACTTATACTGGCCTTTTCTGAAATTAGCATGTTATGAAGCATAATACCCAAGCGATAGAATGTAGAAAACTCTAGAATGCCTAAAATTCAGCACTAAATACACCCAAGTCAAGAAAATGTTGGATATGTTATTTCTAAATTATAAACATCCTAATGGAGGTCCTATATGGTTAACCGATGACATTTGGATCAAAGTTTTTTCTTGGAATTCTCATGCCTTTTAAGTAACTGTATTTACTCTCGGTTTTATCTTAAAAAAGGTTTACCTTGTTGAAGCAAGTATGAGTAATTTTATCTAACGTCTGACAGATATTAAAGTAACGGTGGGATGAAAATGATATGAACTAAATTAAGTAGTAGGACCATGTAAATATAAAGTCACTAGAGTGGTATGATGGATGGCAAGCCTATATTCCTTGAATAGTAGGTAATGGCCTTTAAATGAAAGACAAAAGCAAATTCAATGTCAATCTCTCAGACGTATTGTTAGAGTCGATGATTAAGTGGTTTATGATACACTGCAGAAGGGCGTACTTCATTCTGTCGAATTCGCACGCAACCAAATTAGCTTCCAATACCTCCTAACCCTTCTATACAATTAATTTCTACCTTTGTTAACGGATTTCTTTATAATCTCTCCTTCTTTAGTGATACTACATTGCTGTTTCAACTGGACTTGAGGGGAACGATTAGATTGGGCTATTTCAGTCATCCGAATGTGATTAAACTTGTTGCTTGTAAACCTATATAGCTTTGGCTTCAATTTCTCTATCCTGGCGAATTTCTCATTGAACTCTTAATTTTCTAATCATTTGCTAAAATTAGATGGAAATCATTGAGCTACCGACTGAGATGCTATTTTACAAGAGGATAAAAGCTTATAATTGCACATTGAAATTCTGAGAAGGTTTGATTAACAATTAAGGAAAACGAAATGGTTCACTTTCAGACCTTTGAGTTTATGCAATGTCATCATGAAGCACAAGATACAGCTCACACATGGCCCAATTACCACTGGGGCATTCTATAAATTTCTAATCTTTTTAATATCAAATAGGGATGCACTTGTCAAGGTAGTAAATGATAGAGGGATTCGTTTGATGAGTGAAACTAAATTCTTCTTGGGTAAGGAAAGACTCGGTAGTTGTTTATATTATTTCAGTACTATTATCCGCCTCACCCTTTAACTACTATTGCTATCTTCAGTTTTATCTGGTATCAGTCTTATCGCTTTTATCGCTAACATGAAAGAAAGTTATATCTCCCTTCTCAAACCTCACAACCAATTCTTAATAAAATCTTTCTAACCTACACTTTGCTCCTGTCAATATTTAAGCATTTAATTCTCGTCGCTATTAAAAATAAATAAATTGCTTGCAGCATTTCATTCATGAGTCAGGTTTCTTGATTGTCATTGTCAATCTCGATCTTAAATTTCGATGCAGTTCTATTTACAGAGTACGTATGTATAACTAATCTAAAATGTTATAAAGGTGCTAGAAACGGAACGAACTATCTTAGTTTTACACTTTGTAAACCAAACAAACCGAGGCTGAGGTCAATAGCTCGATCGAAAGCTCTGACCTTTACTAGTAGAGTCCACGAAAGAAACTTTCAAAAAATTGACTCATGACCCTCATAGCTGAAAATTCAATTTGATACAATCTAACTATATTTGGCTTTAAATTTGGTTAGAAACTTCTCTATCCTTCATATTCATATTTATTTAGCAAAATGTTTTTTTCGGAAACTTTGACGTCAAAAACGATGCTACGACGCAAACGATGCTTTAATAACCAATGCGGTGGCTGATTGTCTAAGAAAATAAATATTGTCGTCCCGATTTTTGAATACCCTAAATGAATAATTATTTTATTATCCGTATGTTTTAATTGCAAGTCGTGCCAATAATTTACAGTTGCATACTTGGCAATAAAGTACTGGGAATCTAACTAACTGTCTGAGTGCTTAGCATTGATGGCAGTATATTGCTAACAAATTAACGTTAAATGGTTTAATAAATTCCCGACACCCTCTAAAATTTTGTCAGAGCTTTTGCTGATTGTCAAGAGTAGTGAGAAATTAGATGGAAATCATTTAAGTACCGGCTGAAATGCTATTTTCCAAGATGATAAAAGCTCGTAATTATAATTGCACATTGAAATTTCGAGAATGTTTGATAAAAATTAATTGGTTGCCTGATTTTTGATATTACTTTGAAATATAGGGACTGTTCATAAACTATTATGTAAATAAAATCTGCATAATATCTGATTGTGATAAATTTCAATAAGAGACTATATTATAGCTTTTAGTTGCTTTTAACTTTTTTTGTTAAACTCATGGTAAAGACTACGTGCCATAAACAAAAATAAACAAAAATAGATGACTCGTGTTAACTTTTACGAGCTCAAAGCAGGTGCTGCAGGTGAGATGAAGATAATTTATAATTTCCATACGATGATTAACGAAAATTTTAAGTCTGCATCCTAACAAAATTTGTTAAACTACTACATTTATTAGGAGGGTTTAATCTTTCATGACCGTTACTCATCAGACCGTTAAGAAGATAAAAATATGTTTAATGTTATTGAATTGAATATTTAATAGCCGATTTTGAGAATCTAAAACCTTGTCTGAATCTGAAAAATAAATAAGCATTCAATTTATGGATTATCTAACTTTTTTTAGTACTACTAAGTGCAGTTGGCTGATGCTTTTGAAATAATAAGGGAACATTGTATCGAATTTGCGAACATAGTGAAAATCAGTATGCCTTCGGGCCACCAGTGCCACCTCAAAATCATCATCTTCAGGTCTCAAATATTCAGCTTTCCGTCTGAATATTTATAACTTGAGCCTGAAGCAAGAAATTCCGTTTACTTTCCTTCGTTCAAACTCTAGAAATGGATAATATCGTTGGCAAATGGTGAAGAGACGATAGTTGAGATTTTGGGACCATTGGGTGCAAAGGAAATTCTACTTGAAGAGTTTATGGCCTTTTAAGGGCTACAAAATACGTCCAACAAACTCCTAAATTTAGTTTGCAGTGACTTTGTATCAATACTGAACCATTTAAACATTGTAAAGTGATTTCTGAACGCAGATAAAAACTAAGGACTAGTGTACCAGAATTGTATGAAAAGTATATACTTGAAATTGAAAAGTAGTCTTTGTTCTTTCATGGCACAATGTGCCGTTGATGTGAAGTGGCCATTGAATTGATAAAGTCCTCAGAACTCTAATTAAGGAAAGCCGTTTGATTTAGTCATATGAGTCATAATATTTCAATATCATTCATTCATTATTTTTAAATTGTGTTCTCTTAAAACGCCTACTTACACTTTTAGTGCTTAAGGCCATCAAAACCCAATGATATTTTGCTCATCAAATATTTGGAACAATACATCGTCAATTTATCAAACTACAAAATTCCAACCATTGTTTTTTCTATCTTCAAAAACTGAGTTTTCGAAAGTGAATGCATTTTGTTGAAACACATCTCTGCTGATTAGCAAAGTAGTTGGAAATCGAAAAAGTTTCAACTTTTACTTCCATCTCCGCCCTTGTACAGCACCCACCATCACTCAGCGACCGACCCAAAGAGTTTTAAACCAATTCGTCTATTTCTTATAGAATCTGTTTAGTTTTCTTTTTTACACCTCAAGCTGTACGTCATGGTTTCGGACAGCCCTAAAGTTCGGTGAGTAAACTTACTTTAAAAGTTGCATATTCATTGTATCTTCTTTACCATCTTCGCGGACAAAACGGGAGAGATTTGCGTTCAAGTTTTTGTGATAGGCAAAACCTTTGAGTAAACTCCATTAAAGCTTGCAGAGATATAATTTAGCAAAATATTTAAAGTGCGACTTAGATTTTTAAATGTTAGTAGATTATTTAGGGGGTATTTATAGTACGCAGATATCTACTTTTAGAGGTATACTGTTTTGAATATCTCCACTCGTGGATGAACTCATAACCGAATGATCCTGTAGAAATACATATCTAAAAGATTAGCCCGAGTCTAATTTGACATTGAAAAATCAATAATTGGCATGGTCAACGGCGTAAATATTTTAAAATCTTTTTAAAACTAGTATCGAATGACAATTGATTGATGTTATTTTTTAAACAACCCTTGATGTTTCAATTATTCCAAAAATGTGGACAATAATAGACACATTCATTACATGAGTCCAGTGAGGTAATTATCTGTACTTTGCAAATCTGCAAGCTGATGAGATTCCTTGACTAGCTACTTAAATTGAAGGAATTAACTACTTTTTTTCTTTGAATGTATACATTTGTATGCAAATTTATACAGTCCAATCATAAAGATATTCAACTGCTGCAAAAATCTTATAGAATATCATCAGAATTGCTGCAAAGTAAGTCAATTCATTATACATATCGGTGATGGGCTCAAAACATTCCATCGGAATCACCTCTGACTCGCAGTCTGGTTTCTGAAATCAAGAGCATATAGAAATGGAATTTAAAAAGATATGAAAGTATAAATTTGGAGTCAACTTGAATTTTCATACTACTGGAGTCCTTAAGGTAGTTAAATTGTGAAAAGACGAATACACTTCAAGTCTCTTCCTAAATAAGAGAATGGTGTATTTAACAATCCTTTTGAAAGCTGAGTAGGCCAAGGCCATGCAAACATATTTACTCATTGTCGTATTCTTCCAGTACAAACCATCGCTTATTCCATTTATAGGGAGCCAGGGCTCCTTGAACAAAATGGAAAGTCATAATCTGTCTGCATTTAAACTTGTCACTCTTTGTCACCCCATTTTCCAAAATTTCCGCAATTAGGATACACAATTAAAACAATGAACCGATTTTTATTGACTATTATGTCATTCTCAATATATTAGTTACTATTTACTGCTTACTTGAATGGGTATTAATTTTTTTTAATTAAAATTTTGAATCCTTATTCATCGTTGCCAGAACAAAACCTAATTGTTAAGTCCTTATAAATCGTAACAATCATGAAAGTAGGGCTCTGTCATTTTAGTCAGGGGAATAACTTTGTAAGAATTTCGAAATCAGACCTTCAATGGTAAAAAACAACAAAATAAATAAAATACAAAGAATTAAGGTAATCCACATAAAAAACTTGTCGTTTTTGATTCGGTTTGTTGTAGAATATTTATTTTAAAGGAAAGAATTACAGGGTACGCGGTACGCCTAGTGATGAGGAAATGTTATTTAAAAACTTCTTAAATTATGAAATGATGATGGGAAAACTGGTTTGTAGGTATCGGCTAGCTACTTACGAGGGATGCAAGGACGTACGATCTCACGGTCATTAACTTGCACATGGGCTGATTTAATAGTAAACAGTTACTACGTGTATCCATGATTTAATAAGAACATATTATCAACCCATACTGTTGTTGCGTCAAAATATTTACTAATTGAATGAAATCCTTCATGTATCTATTATTTTTTCATATCATAGTTCAATTCATTTAGTTCTACAAATACGTATTACGTATGTTATTGAGATCCCAAGAATTATACCTTAATATTAAGAACTTTTAAAGAATAGAATGCTTACACATCACATGTCACTCACTCTCTAGGGTTAGACAGCAGTTGCTGACACTGACTTACTTTTTATCTGGAAGAATTGAGAGATTATTCTGTAGTGTCTCTAAAAACTTCTTCATGTTTCGTTTATTTCCACGTGAGCCCTAGAAGAGAGTTACTTGATCTAGAAAGAAGCTTTGATTCCCTTAGATGTAAAAACACGTTGGAAGAGGCATGTAGGTCAAGGGCAGGTTACATAAAAGACCAAGGGGAAGGATGCACAGAGTTCTAAAGAGTTTTTGTCAGATAGAATCACTTCATTTAACACGAATAACCAACGCAAAGATGAGACAGGTTTGATGTTGTGACCTCAGTTCTGAGTAGGCTCAGTTATATTGTAAACAATTGAAAACTTTCATCAATATGTTTTTTAAGAAATAAACAACGGCGAGAAATTGTTTAAAACGAGTTCTTTCCAACAGTTTTACACTGTAGGGATTTTTTCCCGTATATTTTTCTATGAAAATATTTATTAAAAGAAACTTTATTTTGGGATGATCCGATTCTTTCGATTTTCAAATTCTAGAAAATACAAATAATAGTTAAATACATTTACTGACCTACCTTATTCCAGTATTAATTGCGTTCGAATCACATCTACACAGTACCCACTTTGTCGCTATGACCAGAGCTGGAGACGTTAAAATCTTTGGGTCAACTCGTTCTTCATTCGATTTCTTCGTTTTCCTTAAACAGCTTGGAAACTTTTAGAACTTTACGTTCGTCCTTTCTGAATTTCTTCTTCTAAGGTCAGCGGAAGGTGTACGGACCATATTAAAGTCACTCCTACTATAATGGGAAATCCAATATTCTAAAGGCTAAAATTTTTAAGTTGATTTTACCATAAGGATGTAGGATCTTTTAAATATTTAATGTATGAAAACCTTATATATTCTAAAAAGTCAGTCTACGGAGCAAAATTATGCAACTAGTTAGATTAGCTATTTAGCTAGCTATAAACTAGCTTTCAAGTATATCTGACCACATTTAATTAAAAGAGCTGATGAAAAGTTTCAAATTTGTATTTGGTATGAGATTTCAGCTTGTAAATCTTAGAGGCAAAATGTTAATTTTTTTAGTGTTAAAAGAATCAAATCACTGATGCAATATAAAATGCTAGATAGATTGCGTGAAAGAAAATATAACATGGCCAGTAGAATCAAAAATTAACAATGAGAACTTTACAATTAATTTTCGGCGACCACAGTTCTGATTGTTAAAGAGTAAAATGCATACATTTAGGTTAAGACAACCGCTTTACAAGAACGAATTGAGGTTGGTTATGAGCGTCTTTAGCTTGAAGGTTACACCTTATACATTTATCGAAGGTATAAATCGTCAAGAACAACTATTAATGAATCATGAATGTCAGGATGATTTAACTGAGATAGCTTAGGATTTTCCAGGTCCATAGTCCATGAGTTGACCAATGAAGTAAGAATTAGGTAATTTATCACTTCCGGTAAAGGGACTGGCGTGATAGTGATATAGATATTAAGTAACCGTATTCTTTATCCCCCTATGCCCAAATGATGATTTCTTTGCGGAACAAAAAGCAATAGTATTCCACCTATTCTTATCTAATAACATAATGAACGGTAATAAAATGACATAATAGATTATTATGAATTCAAGTGAGATCTCCAGATGTAATTACGATTACACGAGGTGAGGGACTTTATGAATCAATATGCAGTCTTTGTTTACGTGTTAGTAGTTTAGTAGTACCTAGTTGGAGAAGAAAGAGTGATCCAATCAGCCAATCATTTCCGGAAATAGGAGGAAGGAGCTCATAACTTGTTGGGTAGAGTATGTAATAATAACAAGAGTGTAGTAGTGGAGATGTTAGGTAAGATGATTGGATTGAATTTAATTGAAGTTATGAATGGGTGAGCATAGGCGGAGGGATCTTGTATGTACGTATGTAATGACAGGCATTGTAAAGTGTCAAGGATGTTTTTGGCATCTACTACTTCCCAGTCACCTCCGTAATGATGCGGATATAAAATGTATTATGCAACAGTGCTACAGAAAAAGAAACAGTTGATTACACCTTTGCACCCCATACAGAGTCCTACTATATACTAGAAGATGTGTATAAAGTGAAGCCGTGACATTTATTCGTATCATATGCATGATAATAAATACATGGGGTGTATGATGGTACTGATGATGGAGGTGGTGGTGGAGCCCATGGTCAGTTTGACTTCCTTCTGGCCTTAGACACATCGGTCAGTTTCCTTTTCCTTTTCGTCATTTCATTCGAATATGGAAAGAGTGAAGCTCATTTGGAAAAAAAGCGGTCCACCTTGCGTCCCTACAGTACAACTAGTTGGATCCAACTTGATTGACCTTTTCTCCCGAAGTATCGAGGTTTTTTCACAAATAAAAAGCCTTGGAAGAGGGACCGTTGTTTTAAACGGCCGAGCCAGTTAAACAACCTACTCCTTACATCATATTAGCATTGTCCCTCGTGGATGAAAAACCGTTCCAAAACGCAATACACCAAAAACTTGTAACTGTTCAATCAAACCATCCTTTCACGTACGAACCAATTTCTCTCAAGTGCATCCAGTCCAGTGTGTGTCTACAAATTTGTAGTCCATACTAAGAAGCGTAACTGAGTACTCCTGCGTGTCCTCATATACCACTTCTGGTTAGCAAATATTAATTTCCACCAATAATTTGTCCCTCCTCGTCTTATACTTTATTTAAACGCATGCCATACTATCTGGATATTTCAGTCCTCCTACGGAATCTCAAAGCTTAGCAGTTTCGCATCTTCCGTCCAAGACAATTAATAGTTGCCTTATTGTTTTGTGGGTTTCTTGTGACCATTGTATCTAACACGTTCTCTCATGTGTTATATTTCCTACCGTTGGATTAAAACAGGGAAGATTTTGGATCTTTGTGTCGTTGTGCCTTCAAGTTTCTGTTACTCATGCCAAATCGGATTAGTAGTCTAGCGTTTTCACAGGTAAAGCCCAGCATTCATTAAGAATTTCTCCATCCTTTAATCATACAAGAGGTACTTGAGAGTTATTAAGTTTTACCGAACGGCTCTGTGTCGAGATCATTTTCACTTGAATCAATTCAAAGGATTTTGGGGACTGCTGACTGGGTTAAGGATTAAAGACTCCATTCCATACTAAATCATACTCTGTTTTTTTTGGTCGCCACCTTTTTTAACGACAGAATACTTATATGGAAAATGGTGGAAGGATTTAAAGTGGAAATAGTAGGGTTTGTAACAATATTATTGCTGACTATAAGCATTGCAAATAGTGTGTAGCTATTCCATGTCCACTCTTATGTTTATAGGAAGCAAGAAGTTTAGAGGTATCATCTTTTAACCCAAAAGTGAAAAAAAATGAGACTAATGATATGAGAAATTCCTAAGGGGATTTTAAGGCTCCTAAGCCCACATGCATGACTGTCAAGGTACCTTGCTCTTATTCAGGTGACATAAATCCTATTCAAACCCGGAAGGTTGGGTCAGACCCTTTAGCTCAAGTTGCACATTACACAGACGGTTTGGATTGTATAGGATTTGTTTCGAGATCGTTTGACCAGCCAGTTTCCCTTTCTTGAATAGCTCCTTCATAACTTTGACAAACCTCGACAGTCACCTGAAGATCGTCAATGTGTACAGTTGTGCTGACAAACAGTGAACCGGCAGTTGGCTTTAGATATTGTTTTTGTACACAGTCTCAATTCGCCTCAATCCTTTTACGATTCCAACCCTTTCGCCGGTTATCACAGATAGTTACAATGTCTTGGCAATTTTTTATGTAGTTTGCAGAAAAAAAATCAATCTAGTTTCCTTTCAATCTAAAAACAATTCATCGTACAATTTAAATGTCAGTTTGTGAAGTTCTGTGTTGAAAACCGGAATAATAAACGGATCGTTCAATAACGTTATCATGAATACGCTGAGGTTGAACCAAATAAACAGTATCAGGAGTCATTCTTCAGTTCTTCCGATGGCCAAGGAAACGAATGTTTACCTCAAGTCCCTAAATTACCTGTAACACTCATTTGTGATGAAGA
This sequence comes from Agrenia bidenticulata, assembly GCA_034694785.1. NCBI lineage: Eukaryota > Metazoa > Arthropoda > Collembola > Entomobryomorpha > Isotomidae > Agrenia > Agrenia bidenticulata. The sequence continues at coordinate 60,099 of JAQFYM010000395.1, forward strand.
ATACTAAACTATTATTACATGTTAAAAATTTCAACCCCATGCACCTTTGCTAATTACCAGAATAAAGTCTATTCGCACTCTACTACTGCGAAAAAGTACAAATGTACAGATGAACGAGGATTTTAATTGTCAATTCTTGTATATTTATCAGATACGTGAATAACAATCTTGGAGAAGACCCAGAGTCAGCTTTATCTTCTCCATCTATTCGTGACATTGCAATGTCACCCCCACTTGTCAATACGGAGGCAAAGCCCTCGAACACACAGCAAGTCTGTCCACCGCGACGGATTGCCGTGTCGCTTCGGGGAGCATGGAAACAGTATGGATCTGGAAAGAAGGCTACACCGGTTCTTCAAAATCTTGACATGACCGTCCCCGAAGGAACTATGTAAGCAGAATATTTACATTAACACCTCGTTTTAATTCAAGATAGATTAATGCGAGATGCACATGTAAATGATCATCAATAGACATATATATTCCATAGTTATATTAGGCACATTAAAGTATAGTTGTACTATTTGTACTCATGTATTGGTCAGGATAGTGGTCCCTTCAGTATGCAAGTCCCGTAGCTCTAGACACGTCCGTGGCAGAGGTTAAAAATAGCCACAGAAAATAGCATATCTTTTGGTTAAGGAGGGAGAGGAATGAACGAAATCCAATGCGTTGATTGATACTTCACTCCCTTGTACTTTCACCTCTTTAACCTTTTCACGTTGTAGAGAACAATTCAATTCTTATTTTTTCACATATGCCTCCCTAAAAATACTCTTGGTATTATTTATTCCTAGTCTCAACTCCCAGCATGGATCCATTGCCTTAACCTCTTCGTCTAAACTTGCTTGTCGATGTAAAGATAGTACTAGGTAGTATCCTGTCACTTTGTAATTGTTCTCTTCAGAAGAGGTACGTAGTATGTACGAGTTATTGCGGCTCAAGTAGAATCTTCATCTGCGTGACTTGGTTCGATAAAGTCATGCTTAAAAAGAGTAAAAGTAAAGCTTCCGCAGTTACATAACGCTGTATGATGATATTGATGATTAACCTTAATATCAAAAATGTTACAAGCGTTAATAAAGGAGGATGACTGTCCGCCCTAAGAAGGACTAGACTTGACCATGCCGATTGCGAATGTACATAGTGCATAGGTAGTTTAGTTAGTTTAGGAAATATTTGCGTCAACCTTTGCTTGCAATCGGATTTAGGGGCTTAAGTTATATACGACATTAGGCAATAGATTACTTCTATGAAGCTGTCAAATCCCTAAGATGTAGCACGCAATTTTTATGTTACAATTTTCAAAATTAAGAATGACTACGTGATTTCATATTATCCTTTACAATAATCGTTTAGGGTCCGTAGTAAATTTTTTCTTGCGAATTGGAATTACAGATACAGTTTGCTGGGTGCCAGTGGATGTGGCAAGACGACTTTATTGGCTTGTACTGTTGGAATGAGACGCCTGGATCGAGGGGACTGTTTCATTTTCGGAGCTCGTCCGGGTAGCTATGAAAGTGGTATTCCTGGAAAACGTGTCGGCTACATGCCTCAGGTATGAGATTAATTAGTATTCACACTCATTTAATAGATATTTTTTGATGTTCTGATTATTGAGCATCTGATATATTTTGTTTAATTTCCAGGAAATCGCTTTATACGGGGAATTTTCAATCAAAGAAGCTATGCAGTATTTCGGACGGATTTACGGAATGTCGAAAAAAGAAGTTGAAGAAAAAATGACTTTCTTGGTGAAATTTTTGGACTTGCCCTCATTCCACAGACAGATCATGACGTTAAGGTAAGTCAACCAAGACCAGTTGGGAACTAATTGCATTATATTTTATATTTAACCGACCATCAGATATTGTAACAGGAAACTATTTTAAATTTATAGTGGTGGTCAACAAAGGCGAGTTTCATTCGCAGTGGCACTTCTCCACGACCCAGAAATCTTAATCTTGGATGAGCCTACGGTAGGAGTGGATCCATTGCTTCGACAAAGTATTTGGAATCATCTAACCAGCTTGACCGCTACTGGACGCACGACAGTTATCATAACAACCCATTACATCGAAGAAGCTCGACAAGCTAATGCGATTGGATTGATGAGGAGTGGTCGACTGCTTGCTGAAGATTCACCAGCAAATCTTCTTAAAGTTCATCAATGTATATCGCTTGAAGATGTGTTCCTTCGACTTTGCATGAAGGACAAAGCTACAAACAATGCCCTTTTGCCACCGACAACAGTGCCAAAAAATACTGCCATTAACACAACCCCAGTCACGGGATTGAATATCGTATCCGTTTATAACGAGAAAAATAAGGAATTTGTCGAAGGATCTGCCACGCAGACGGAAGAGAACGGAATTGTTGGTCTAGCCTTCCATCAGTCCAAAGAACATCTAGTAGCTGGAGATGATATGTCCGAAAGAGGAGTTTCTAACACTCCAGACCCAGCTTGTACTCAGATTAAAGAAGTTGCCGAAGACTGTGCTGATTGCTTCTCTCGGCCATGTCATTTCAACCCTACTGCGTCCATCAATAGACTCTCAGCTTTGATCATCAAGAATTTCATTTGCATGTGGCGTAATATTGGGTAAGATTTCGCTTATCAAATGATCGTTTATATTCAAACGTATCCTAAAACATTTTATTTGCTTTCTTTCTAGATTCATGTTATTCATCTTCTTACTGCCCGCAATTCAAGTTATACTGTTTTGCCTTGCTATCGGAAGAGAACCTAATGACATGAGGGTGGGTGTCATTAACTATGAAGTCCCATTTCTTGGATCATGTGAAGCCATACAAGGATGCACCACTTCAAATCTGAGCTGTCGATACTTGGATGCCTTGCCCCCTCATTCCGTACACTTGGTAGGTTACACCAAATCTCACTTCACCTACTTTTCATCGTATTAAATAATTGGTAAACTGGAAGACTAACAAAACACTTTATTACAGATTCATTACTCCAATGAAAGCTCTGCTATTGCTGAGATCGAAAAAGGAAAATTATGGGGTTACATATCATTCCCCGATAACTTTTCTGCTGCAATGATTGAACGAGGTATCGCTGGAAATCTGGCTGATAATGACACAATCTATGCTTCTAGAATCAGAATAAAAATGGACATGTCAAGTAAGACGAAATAAGATTGACATGCATACATTTTCAGTAATTTCAGAATTCGTGAATATTGATTTATGTTTTTGGTTTTGCAGATCAGCAGATCGCTTTCAGTCTTCAGAGGATTTTCTTGGAGACATTTCAAACTTTCTCAAAGGCACTTCTCTCTGATTGTGAGTACGATTCTGCATCAGGAGACCTCCCTCTTTTTGTAAGTAATTCATACTCAAAATTAAACGTCCCTGTGAACTGTTTTAAATAAAGGTCCTTTAAAATCTCTAGTTTGAAGAACCTGTGTATGGCCATGATCACCCCAGCTTTATGGAGTTCTTAGCGCCTGGAATCGTTCTCAGGTTCGTATTATTTCTATTCTAGCTCTGAGAGATTTCTTATATAATTTTACCGGTTTCATAAAAATCTAACCTTATGGTTTATTTTCCACAGTATTATATTTTTCATGGCGGTTGCATTGACCGGTTCGGCTTTCATAACGGAAAAAAAGGAAGGCATGTTGGACAGATCATTGGTGGCTGGTGTGACTACCGGAGAAGTTATAACAGCTCATATGATAACCCAATACGTTGTAATGGTCGGTCAAACAGCTTTGGTCTTCGTATTCATGATGGTAGTCTTTGAGGTCCCTGTCCGAGGACCTTTGGTATGGTCGATAGCTATTACACTTCTTCAAGGAACTTGTGGCATGGCTTTTGGTAAGAAATACAATATAAATTCTTCACCACAGATAATTCATTTGATCAATATCTAGAACCAAAATATTTTTTGAATTACAGGATTCCTCATCTCTGTAATTTGTACAGAAGAAAGGAATGCAATTCAGCTTGCACTTGGAAGCTTCTATCCCAATTTACTTCTTTCTGGTATGTTTGCTTATCCACAAGATTCTGACCATTTTAACTGGCAGAAAATAATGGAGATGTTTATGTTTTATTTATTTTTCTTAAATTCTAGGTGTCGTTTGGCCGATCGAAAGTATGCCAAAACTTCTTCGTGACATTGCGTATATAATGCCCGAAACGCTTGCCTGTGAAAGTATGCGTTCGATGCTCACACGTGGTTGGGGAATTTCACATCCAGCCGTTTGGCCTGGATTCGTCTCATCCATAATTTGGAGCATCATCTTCTGGATACTTGCTATTCTCCTTGCTCGAGTCAGCAGAAGACAATAAATTGTGTGGGGTCTAGCTCATCTCCAGAGGGGTTTAGTGTTTCCTGAGTTTGCCACAACTAGTAATTGAACTACCGGACTCAGGTCACCTTATAAATGTAAAACGGATAGTCATTGGCTACTGATTTTTAATATAATACGACACTGCACACAACTGTATAGCCGGGCCCTTCAATATCAAAGTTGCAAGCGTTTTAACGAAGTTCCTCTCTTATATTAGTCGAGGTCGTAACTTCTTCCGTTTCAATGTCATAACACAACCCTTTGATTTCGTCTTTGACTGATTTAGTGTGTTTGAGAATTACTTTGATTCCGAGTCTGAAAAGTGCACTCAAAATTGACAAACTTTTGTTGCAATGACAGCGCGTAATCATTTCAACCTCCGGGAATCGGTAGTCGAGAAAATACGGTCTTGTTTCCGTCTTATTTCTCAGTTATTTATTTAATTGCACGAATGCTTGAGAATCTTTTCTTTCAATATAAAGTAACCATTTATATTTTCTCTTGAGTTTACATTGCTCCTTGAGACGAGAAACAGTTTAAGTCACAGATGTTATGATATTCCTTACCTTTGCACTAACATGCAATTCCTGAAAAAAAAGTTTGACCCAGACCAAAAGATTGATCATCCAATAAAAAATATATCGAGTAGGCTATTTTATGTACACTTGGCAGGTCTAACCAACAAATATACCTTCAATTTAGTTTTTATAGATTTAGACCCAAAAACTCGTGTGTAGGTAATTGTATAAGTATTAATATAAGTATTCATAGTACAATACATGCAAAAAATTACGCTTCTGCCCATTAGAAGACGGTCAGATCGTAAAATGCCATGACATTTCTATCAAGAAAGGAGGAGTAAGCGATAAGTAGATTATATTACTTGTATTAGGGTGAATTAATACCCGAAGAATTTTTACTTTGTGATGAAAAGCTAGAAATCTAGTTTTAATATGTGAAGAAGCAACCAGTCCCAGTAAAATAAAACAAAATAATTTAAAATTCATGTTTTCTGATTTTTTGATCACCCCATTCATGCTTAGAAATATGATTATATCATTTAATTATATCCCAAGAAAATTGGCTTCAGAGGTGAAGTTCGCTTTAATTATAAGTGTATCGCAAAAATGACAAAATATTACATTTAAAGCGATTAAACAACGACTGTGTAGACAAAATTACTATTTCATTTAAAAATAAAGGTAGTGCCACGATTTTTTAAATTTGAATAATTTCAAACTTTTAGCCACATTTGACATTAATACATTACGAAAACCGTAGCAGTTAACATTGAATTGTGCATCAACACAATAAAGTTACACAGATCTATAGGCTCTCAAGGAATGAAATATCATCTGATTATTTAGTCATACATATAGCAAATAGCGTTCAATTCGATGTTCACTGAGTGAATTTCTAATTTTAAGTCTTTTTTTTATTTATTTTGAGTAACAAAGTTAATTTTGCCACTTCGGAATACACCAGAACTGCGTGGTCTGTTATCATCCTCGTGTATTGGACCTGTTCGTCCGAATTCGAACTGGAGAGAGAGTTCGCCCATTTTAGAATCCCGTAAAATCTCAGGGATCCATTCAATCACAAACGGAATGCTCTCTTTTGTGCGAGACTCTGGATCTCTCCCTTTATCAAACGAAATACATAGATATTTACTCTTCAATTAATTACCAAATGTGCTTAAAGCATTCATTGTAGACTTTCAGGTACTTACCACATTTTAGGTATGTGCTGTGCAGAACAGGTAGTATACGTTTATTTTTTTCATCTTCGTTACTTGGAGGAATCCATTCGATGAATTTACCATTATTTGTTTTCGAAAAGTATTGTTTCGTCTTCAAGGAAACCTAAAGATGTTAAAATCGTATCGTCAGAATTTTTGGAGCATATATTACAAATACTTTATTAGCCAGGTTCCTGTACCAGTGAGCACTCAAATATGTGCATGATATGCGCAATATTAGTTAGTTTCCATATATGCTTCGTAAACGTTCCTAATGGGGCTTTATCAGTTCTATTAAAAACAATAGTCTGGTTGGGTAGTCGTTTTTTTTTACCACCAGCCGTAATTTTCTCTTTCAGGCACTCGAAATATTCCTACAGAACCCAATACAATTTTTAAACTTCCAAACATACCAAATCGGTAACCTAAACCCTAGAATACTTACTGAAGGAACAAAATAAATAAGAGGTTCCGGGTCAGCAGGTAACAGGTAGTTCATAGTGGCGTTGATACGATCGTTTACTCCGGCAAGCCACTGCTCGAAAGCAGGTATAATGGAAACTTTCTCTAGCGGTGAATTTAATTCTTCAGAAGAAGGCATAGCTGCCGTTGTATAGGTTACCGGATTCTGATAATGGGAGACTCGAAGAGAAGCTGTAACCCGAGGTAAGTGCGATAGTCCTGTGTATTGACCTTGCGAAGACTCAACGAAGCGTGAGTTACAATCTTTTTTCCTTTTTAAAAGATTTCGGTGCTCTGATCTCTCATCATCACTATTTAAGCTCCTCACATCCGTTTGAATGTCCAAAATATGTTGCTGGTTTAGGGGATTTTCAGATGGAGTAGTGAATGTAGCAAGTTGAATAGTATTCTGAGCATTTGCAAATATCTGGCATACCTGTAAAAATCAAATTAGCAATAAATTGGGGGGAGTGAAAAAATCGCTCAATGTCTAAAACTCTGCGAACCTGTTGATCTGCATCATCTAATCCATCTAAGACAGCTGGGTCTCCAAAAGTGAGAGAATCATCTACATTAGTCACAATTATCTGGTCAGATAGCACACTTTCTAGACCCTGAACATTAAAATTTTTATTTAATTTTCTGAATAACCGCATTATTATATTGTGGTAACATTGTGATTAAAATATCTACTTACATTCCCTAGAGTTGAATCATCTCCAGCTGCAATGCTTTCAAGTAGAGAAATGTTTTCCCTCATAATTTCGACGGAAATATGATTAGAGTCCATATTTTCGAGGGACTTTCCACCAGTCGTCTGAGGTAAAGTTATCAACTGCAACTGACTTAATAATGGAGCTGTGTGGCAGGAAAAAACAAATTGACTCCCTTAGACAGAATAATTATAGCATATAAAAATAAAAGTCACTTACGAGAATACTCATGAGCGGTTTGCATGACAAAGTCTTCAAATTCCGAGGCCAAGGTTTCATTGCTAACGAAGGCACAAATGCATGCATAATAATGTACACATATTTTACTTCCAGCTTCTGGGGAACTGGATTGATCTCCGTCAACATCACGACCCTGTAATCATTTTATAGTTCTTAAACAAGTAATTTTAATAGTTTTAAGTCAGTCTTTCTTTCGTATCCTTTCTGGTCCATATACCGATGTTATATTATGTTTATAAACTGAAATACTCGAATGTTCGTAGGTTTTCGCTCAAATGGACTATCAGGCTTCTTCAGATTTACATAATCATTACAGACTAAATGGAATCTCTATATGATGTAGCGATGCCACATTTGATCTGGATTTGAGGGACAAAGAAATCCTACAATATACCTTGGGGTAGTGCATGGGTACTTAACCCTAACATACCTGCGGTTTGAAGGGACGGCAGTTGCATAGAAACCTTTTTTCTATGTTTCCATCATCCTTCGGAGGCTTTATAAACATGATGTGGAGAAATCCAAGGGGATGCCGAGGGGTTGGCTGACAGTTAACGACGAATGACGTCTTTGATACCCGTTGCACCATCAGATGAGGCAGTTCATTAATAAGGTGAGACAACATCTAAATAAGATGATTAATTTATCAATCGCGGATGACAATGAATTTCAGAATTAACTTTCAAGAATGAAGTTAACATTACTTGCTAAAAATCAAATGATTCTTAAAACTCTATTCTCTACCTACTTTAAAGAACTTCTACATTCTTATGCAAATTCAATTATCTATTTTAAATTACCTCGGTGTATTCAGCCGGTATGTTGAGGGCAGAAAGGGCAGAATGTTTCACAAGTATTTTCTGGGAATCAGAAAAACATTTCCTAGCTGCAATGATATGACTACAGGGAAGCTGTATCAACATATAAACAGAATTCGTTAACAATCCTTCATTAACTGCACTTGTTACTTAATCTAGTTCAAAAAAAGTATTAATGACAACCTCCTGCTTGCTCTTATTGCAAGGTTCAACAAAGCACTTGACATCGGATTCATTAGAAGACACGTCGGACTGCTCTAAATTATTCGAATCACTTGGCTCATCAATAATTGCAGGCAACTGCACAAAGTTTCTATAGTCAGGCCCACGGTCCCTTAGCCTGACTGAATAGATAACCTAAAAATGTAAACAATTGAGTTCATGTAGACTATTTCCATTTCAAAGACACTTGTACATAAATATAACTTAATTATATCTATAATTTTCATAAATCACATGATACCTGAAACCTTAAAACAATTACTGCAATCTCTTGTACCCTTACCTCAAAGGATCCAGGTATATTTGAAATACGACAGGCCTCCGTTGAGGACTTCTTCCTCGGTCCATTGCCCCGAAAGACGACATCACAGGATTTATTTTTGCATGAATTCCCCCGTGTTCCATTTACAGTACCACATTTAGGACATTTTCGAATCCCTCGAAGGGTCGGTCTTCCCAAGTCGGCGAACAAGGACTTCCATTTGTCGTCCCTTTGTGGCATGTAAAACTCTTGCTTGCAGCAAGTGGCACAAGATTTACTAAGAAAGTTGTTCAATAGTTCGTCATCTCTTAAGACATACGGTCTTCTTGAAATTAAAAATAATAATTCAAAAGTCTTCCATACCTCAATACTGTTTAGCCCTCAAGTTTTAGAACAATCAATCAGTTGACAGACTTGTCACAGGTGACAGGAAGTTTTAACTTTAAAATAGCTGAGAGTACTACTTTATTTTTGATTTGATCATGACATGATATTTTGTTACCCTTCCAACTAAGAGTTTATAGGAACTTTAGAATCCAAGAATATTTCAGTCTTTCAAAAAACTAAACCAAAAGATGATTTAAAAGAGATTTCACTCCAAAGTTACAACTATAGCTACTACTACTTTCTCCAAGAATGGAATAATGAATCCCAACTATTTACAATAAGAATCTACCCTCAAAATCCAAGGGTTGGTCAAGTGAACAACTCTGACTTACTTTCATTGTCTCAATTAGTTTACTCCAAGTCCTGATAGTTTCATTGATTGATAATAAAAATAGTGTCAATTTATTCTGTTCGTATTTTGGTGGCTGGATGATTATTCGCGGAGTGTATGTACCCAAGTTCTTGAGGAAGGACGGCAACGTCAAAAAACTTTGTTTTCAACATCTTGCAACATCAAACTTAGAGGAAAGGTGTAGGTGTCGGTGTCCCCCTCGTATTTTTTCTTTTCACCTTTAACTTTTCACCTCCACCCTCGACTGTCAACACCGATGTTAGTTTGGATGGATTCTAACACTTCTCTGCATACATAAATTACTAGAGTAATATAATGTTTCTCAGCCTTCTAGTTCATTTAGAATATGTAGCTACCGAAATTCATATCTTAAGTCACCTAGAGTAAAGAATAAGGGCACCGCTACGAGAATAATGTAGAATTGTACCGAACACTCCAACCCTTTCATATCTCGAAACTATCCGTTGCCCCCACAATTAAAGAGGTTATACTGTGGATCTAGGTATGATAGCCTATTTTGTTTCATTTTAATTTCTCATGACAGATTAATGTTGGTAATAATAGGATTTTTTAAGGGATGTTTAAGGGAGTTGAAAAGACCGTGAAGATTTTTTATCAATAATTTCCATTCTTGTAACGATGCATGACTACAATTCCCAATCTCTGCTATTTCTTGCATTGTACAGATATTATGAGTATGAATGTAATCGCTACAATCAAAAACTAATTTGTTTAAGTCTCTTTAAGCCATTTTATGATTAATAGCTGCATAAAAATAGATTGTGAAACTAGCCAATGAAAAGCAGAATTAAAAGGTGAAATTTATTGAACGGCTTGATTCTTGTAGAATTTTTCCATCCTGTATTCATGTCCAATGACTCAATGGGCAATAGCCTTTGTTTTCTTTATGACTTTAATGAAACGGATTGGGTTGATGAACGGAAGGAAGTAAATAATTAAAGAAGATTATGAAACACTTGCCAGTCTTCTTCGGACTATGTCATGAAATCCGAGAGAACAAAAGGTACTCTCAATCAGAATAGGAAAAGAGAGGAGGGTATATGGAGACATATAATACCAGAAAGTTAGATAAAGTATCCATGTAGGTTGGCACTTAGTGCCAAAGAGTATCAGTCAGAAAAGAGTAGGTTATATTACAAGACACGAGCTTTTGAAAAAACTATAAGTTCGCATGACAGGACGGAGAGGATATTTGGGGAGTTTTATGGCAAATCATGGAAATACGGGAAATCGGAGTGTAGAGACATTTTCGTCAGCCTTTCTTTCAGTTTCATTTCACAACCATTTCAGCCAACACTACCTGCATCTCCCGTCGCCTTAAAATCACATAAAATAGATCAACGTGGGAAATCTGGAATGATCAAACATGTAAATATAAATACAAACAAGACTAAAAAGACTGTCCATCTCTATCAAACTCTAAACTATCAACTCTTTTCGGATAATTAAGGTTAGTTACAATTTACACTCACGACCTAGCATATTCGAGCAGTATTAACGCATAACTGAAAGAATTATTATTATGACTATTATTTATTCAGGGAATATAACACAGATTTTTTTTTTTAAATGAGGTACAGTTCCACAGTATCGAAGAGTATAGTTAAAGTCAATTAGTCAGACTTTAAAATTTAGGTGTATAAAAGTCTACGCCAGATCTATACTTTAAATAAATCCCGTAGTTAGATTTGTGCATTTGTTTTTATTAGATTTTATTAGAAATATTTGTTTCCTACTTATAAGCCAAAGGCAGTGAGTTGGTGAACCTTTTTTCTTTTCTACTTGTGCGAGTTGAAATTATATTTTTGTGTATTTTGTGTAAGAAAGTCAGCTTTCCTTTTTTATGTCCATATAGCTTTCACCCGTTTATACTAGTATTTTGATCATCATAGTCATCATGGTCTTAATAGATGGGCATACGTTTTACCCTGCTAATTGGTCAGGAATATTATTGTCCTGAAAAGCCGTAGAGTTCCTTTATACTAAACCGATAAACTTCAAGCTTTAATCATAATTATTCATTTATTAGGTACCTATTATAATAATAATAATAATAATGGAATTTATTAAGCACCATTGTTTTGTAGTTTACAATTCATTAAGAATGGACCAATCCCCGACAAAGCAG
>JAQFYM010000396.1:0-71724 GCA_034694785.1 Agrenia bidenticulata
GATACTCTGGATCTGTACTCTATTCAAAAATAGCTGTAATGTGGTCTGTTACCCTGAATAAATAATAATAATAATAACATTTGTCTACATTTGCAATACATAAGGAAATGAATTCGGCTACGGCCCTTCCACATCCGATTCTCGAGCTTTTTTGGGATTAACGCCAGAGTGTATTCTAGCCAAGATGTCCCCAAACTGTACTTCATTTTCATCCCCACACTTTTAGCAAAGCCAGCGCGGAAGATACCTTCCCCCTACAATAACCATAGATATCATTTTATACAAACACAAACTCCTTCAAGGGGCCCCCTCCACCCACTGCAACCTCAACATTAAAATCCCCTCAAAACTTATCCTCATTCAAACACATTTACCCTAAAATATCCACCACCCAATCCTTGATTAAATAAATTAAGTCCCCCCTTCCATCCCTTTGGAAATATTGTTCATGGACAGCCCTCGAGTATATCTCTCTCCCTATATACTCAAAGAAACAAGGAAAGACAGCCACAACTGCCTGCTGATCCTTCACAAGGACTAAAGAGACGGAAAGAACTCTGAAGGATAAATGGCCGATAATGCCCCGACGAGTCTCTCATAAAATGACATCCTGGATTTTCACCGATTCCGTCGTGCTGAGAAAACTTTGGATTTCCTTGACAAAAATGTCCACATAATTTGCCATCACACTTCCCACATCTTTTCATTTGCTGCCCCTCTGGAAATTACTTACATTTTCTTAACAGCCTCATATCCCCCTCAACACCCGTGGGACTCCTCTTCACCAGAAAAAAATACTTGTCAACCCAACTGACTTGATCTTTCGACCAGTCACAGTCCACCCTGGGCTTTTTTTTTATCTTAAGCCATCCGAAATAAAAAACAAAGACCCCCTTCCCTTGTATTTATTCATTAGCTCTCTCTCTCTGAGGAGGAGGTGATCTGACAAATTTAATTTAATTTACCTAATCCTAAAAAACCTATCTGGCCCTGTGGGGCTGTACACAAAGGTTTAAAACTCCTAGAATGAGCCGGTGAGCCCCCTCGGGACTTAGCACTAAGTGGCTATTTATAGGCACATCCGGCATACTGTGCCAGTTTGGTATAACTCTTCCAATATCATCTCCACGAAAAATGGCTACCATGGACCATTCACGTAGGATGGCGTTTGTTGATTTTAAACATTTTTGTAACAATTTCCAAGGTGAATGGTCCATGGCAGTTATTTTTCGTGGAGATGAGACTGGAAGAGTAAGACTTAGCGGCACAGTAGAATGAAACAGTGAGGAGACGAGAATAATTTGAGAGGGTGTCGGTGTGACCCGGGTCTGTTGTACACACACGTTTGACATTTCCTCTGAGGTTTTTTCTTTCTTAGCTGTTGTATTGAGTTTGAGATGATTTATGATGTCCATGTGTTGTGTCTTATATTTTTGATAAGGGAGAGAGAGGGGCCAAGTGGGTGACAAGTCGGGATAAAAGTTTTGTTGAGGTGGAATAATGCGTTGGCCGTGGAAAGTGGACTGCCCACTGGAAATAAAATATGAGCCAATCTGTTGGCCATTCACTCCCTTGACAGCTAAATAAATGGCTCCATTTGTGAGCACTCATTTATTTCTCACAGTAGGGAGTGGGACCCACACTGCCTCCTTACTTTTCTTTCCCTTTTCTCTCCTTGGAATACTGAAAACCACCTTGGTTTGTTCCGCCTTTCAATAACTAGGGTACTTGAGTGTTTTGGGGGACGTGGGACACTTTAGAGATTGACAAGGGTGATGAAATTTTATTGAGGGGGTGGAATGAGCTATATCCCTTTAATTAGAGTGGTTTAATTAATTCACAAGACTCGTGGGTGGTATTAAAAAGCTTTTTTTATCTAAAAAAAGCAACCAAAATCTCCTTAATGTAAATTGCAATTAAAATATTTAATTACAATTGTGTTGGAACTCTAGGCTTATTTTTAATCTAAGTTAACACGCATGGGTGGGTAGTTAGGAGGCAGTAAATGATGGCTGAGAAAAATTTCTTGGTTAATTACATAATTTGAAAGTTGGAAAAAATTGAATCTCTTTCGAAAAAAAGCTGTGAAATCATGCAGAGATAAAAGGAGTGAAGGCCATTATGAGACATTAAAGGCTCAGGGAATTTCTACACGATTTTAAGAGCTTATTAAGTAAACGGGGCCTATGAAAAAAGTGGTATATTTGGTCTGACATGTAATTTCTTTTGAGTTTACATCTCTTGGCAAGAGAGAGACAAGTTTTATGACACACAAGTGAATTTGAGCCGACAAGATGTCAAAAGTGAATGAAGCCGTAAAGTCAGATGAGAATTCAGCATTAGAACTCAACTGTAAAACATCAACACAAAAGCTGTCGTAGTCCCTCGTTCATTCTCATAGTAAGAGGAGCTAATCATACCCCATGACCCCAACCGCCCCCTTAAATTTCTCCGAAAGGCTCCAGTCTAAGTCCTTTTTCCTAAGACACTTTTAAGGGGACACTTGGTAACTTGTAAACTCTTAATTCATCCCCCATCGTCACAGTCACAGGCGCCCCCTTCAAAGTCGCTCAAAAAGTCGGCGTATTAGCCTATTAAACGGGCCCCTTTCAAATCTTCAGGGGAGTCATTGTACCCTATGCCCACAAGCCCCTCCCCTTAAATGTCTCTAAAATCGTCCGGACAACTTCTACCCATCGTATAGTCTCTAAACCATGCCACTTATGAATCTTCGTGGAAGGGGAGTGGCATGACCACAAGCCCCCTTAAACGAATCTAATACAGGGTAAATGATTTCTACCATTCTAACATCCTAAGCCCTCTACTTGAGGGGGGACTTATAAAGTCTCTAGGGTGAGTAGTATTTGAGATGTCGACATGTGTGAGAGGTCTGAGAAGTAAATCCGGTAATTCAGCTAAAAAAAACGATAATACGGGAATGAGTGAGTGGATGAAATTCATTGAATCTGACAAGAGAGAAGAGAGATGGAAGATCCAAGGACCAGAAAGGATGAAGATCATCATGATTATAATATGAGGATGAGCTGTTGTAGGTTGTAGTGGGTAGACAGCTCTCATATCTCTAGACCGGTGTGGACTCTATGGACTTGGCGGAAAGACGTCAACTTCCCCCCCCTGTCACATCTCATCCTGTCCGACATATCATGTCAGCTTGGGCCTCTCTAATTAGTCTAACTGCTCCTGGCGCCGTCAACACTTATCACTTCTCAAAAGGATTATTGGGCAGAGTCGAGTGGAGTCAGGCCCCCACCCTCCCTTATAGGCTCCTTAAAGAGATTACAAGAAAGCTGGGCTTATCTATTCCTTTCTAAGGGGACCTTGGGAAAGCCTTAGGCACATTTGACCTCCGTCGTTGGACGAAAGTGCCAAGCTCAGGAACTCTTGCTTGTTTTAAAGGATCCTTAAAGGGATATTACCCGCAGTTGGGGCTTGTATTTCACTTTCTAAGATGACCTTTGACCGGAAGGAAATTGGAAAGCTCAAAAACCCTTAACCCACCCTGTGCTAAAGCTTCCTTAAAGAGGTCACAAAATGCTGGGGCTTATCTCTTGCTTTGTACGGTGACCTTTAAAAGCTAGAGACCTTTGACATGTGCAGGAATAAATTATTAAGCTCATTAGGTCATTCTGATAACTTGCTGTTCATCCTCGGTTGTTTGGAGTTAGCAGAGACCTTTCCCAAGGGCTGGGAGGATGGATGAGGAGGAGAGGGAGAAGTGAAGCAGAATATTGATCGAGTGTCATCATTCTGACATTTTTGACGTTGATAAATGAAGGGCAGATCCTATCTCTCATTTTTCTTGCTTTATAGAAAGAGCCGGTGGTGGTGGTTGGCAGTGGTGGTAGAAAATACGTAGGAAATAAAAGTGTACACAGACCCAACCTCCCTCATCAATCACCTTGTGTTGTATATAAGGGACTAGAAATTTCTACAATATTCCCAAGATCAAAAGGATTTTTAAGTCACAAACTTCCCTTCCACTTTCCATTACTCTTATTCCCAGCATGTCTCCCTCATTTACTTCTCTCTCTTACAAAACTCCACAAATCTAAGCGTTTCACCAAGATTGAGCATTTCAAAAAAAATTATATACATTTGCAACTAAATCTGCAAGTGATCAGTCATTCCTAAACGGTAATTTAGAGATCCAAGCCGCCTCTTGGAAAAAAGAGCCGCTTGTCCCTTGGGGACAGAGAAAAATCGACAGTCGTCTCGAGACAAGGAGAAGTGACAGGTGACAGGTGAGCTGTTGGTGACAGTGGGACAAAAGCGGTTTGGTCAACCTCTGTCCATGTGTCCTCCTTATTCTAATCAGCCAGTTTAAATTCACGAGATGAGATCATTAATGAAGGTAGATGGGTGTGGGTCATGTTCCTTCGGCTGTGGGGATCCGCATCTAAAAAGCACTTGTCACTCTCTCTAGGTGGCATATAATTTCCCTATAAATCTTGGCCCATTTTTTGACCAGCTTTTCCTTGGAAAAAATGTTATAAATTAGATAAGGAAGTCGGCTTCATTTACGAAGAAAGTGAAGGGGGACAAAGAGAGTCTTAAGAATAGACTTGAGTCTCGGGTGTCACTCTGAAACTTTCCGTCTCTTCCAAGGGGGATGTCCACGTACTAGTAAACTACTTGGCACTGAGTCTCCCTCTGCTAAGTAGTGCTAAGGAGGGTGTCAAACTTGGTTGGTTAGGATTTCGGTATGGACGGCCCTGTATGAGTCTGTCTTGGTGGTTGGTGTAATTTCTGAGAGATAAGTGTGTGTAGGATGTGAAGGTGTCCAGGGGTAAGAAAAGTGTAAGGGAGAGAAAAGGGTCTGTGCTTTGTTGGGGGATGAGAATGGGATGATGGATGGTTGTCGGTGGTGGTGGTGGGGATTATATATCATTATATTTATGATGGCAGTTGTTGTTGTTGTTCCTCGTGTTTCTTCTCTCGAGTCGCTTTCAGAGAATGAGAAGACAATTTAAATTGACAGGTGACAACAGGGAGACTAACTCTAAGAGTTATTACTTCCTTTTCCTACCAACATATACCTTTCAGTTTAATGGCAACGAGGCACACACCTTCCCACTATCCTACTCCGAACTCTGCAATGTCTCTCTTTTCTCAATCTTACTATTCTTCCTTCAGAGCTTGGCCGAAAGAGACAAAAAATCTGAGTGGGTAGTTTAGGCTGATTTTACAAATTGGTTAGTTAACTTACATTAGGGAGGTTGTGCTACAGGGGTTTTTGGATTCTGATTGTAACTGTACCTATATATTTTAAGACTGTTAAGAATAATGCTACAATTACAATCAAAACCGAACATCAATGTAGCACAACCTCCCTATTTACTGCAAGCTAAGATTCAGATTCAATTAAAAAATATTTAAAGATAATTTAAATACTGCCCAAATCTGATCAGCATCAAAAGTTTAATAATCCGAATCGGTTATTATCAACTGTCGTCAATCAACCAATATTTAGAATCTATCAAGAAATGCCAAAAAACTGCTTAAAATCCGATCGGGTATTTAAGGCGATTTACACTCTGATCCAAGTTGGTTAGTGCTAGCTGCTAACCGGAATAAAGATTCTGGTAATAAACGCCAAAGGCAAGGGTCCTTCCTTAAAATATGGCCTTAACCAGATCGGGTATTTAAGATTTCATGCTCCAAGTCGGTTAGTAGTAACTCTTAACGAAGATCAAGATTCCAGGCTAACAAAAGGTTGCATAAATCAGAGAGTAGAATGAACATATGAAGATTGGCAAGGTATTATAAATTTTCATTTACTTTGGGCCATGGTCGGTGGGGGTGGTTTTACCCTACGGGAAAAGATTTATGACCATCCACCACCCGCACTACCTCTCTCTCCGTCTCTCCGTCTCCCCGTCTAATATAATTTATAATCTAATATATGAATCAGTGTAATATATCAGGAAAGACAGAGAGACTCGATTTATCTTATTTTTGGACAAACCTCTGGAACTAAACAAAAAAACACCACCGACTTTTATACAAAAGTGTTTAGACGGTAGCAGCTCCGTTCAAGATTCGGATTCTTGGGATTTTTCTTCGGTTTTTTCCGTCTCGAGATATCCCAAGTTGGAATTGAGATGGATTTCTTCGTGCCGTCACCTTGCCTCTGAGGGGAACTCGTGTCATTGATTCTGACACTTACCTCTTCGACATTCGACACGATTTAAGATAAATAGGCTGCATCGGTTTTTTAAAATGATTTTATCATAAAACCCGGTCCATATTTCCACCCGACTTTCCGTACAGATGGCCAAAGGACTGTCGGTTTATTGATAAAAGGAATGGGTGTCAGGGCCGTATCTTTAGAAAATATATTAAGATAACAAGTTGTCAAAGAATTCATAATTTATTATAGAAAAGGCCATTATTTATTGTTAACCAGGGTCCCCAATGTCAGAGGCATGATGGAGTACGAAGGGCCTCTAGGTAATGAGAATTCCTTGGGTTTAAAACATTTTAGTAGAGTCAATCTGGAAGGAGGGGCTGTTCATAAATCACGTGGGGTGTTTGACACTAAATCCCCTCTTTATAACTGAGTTGTTATAAGTTGGAGAGGGAGATGTGTTGATTCAAGGGCCTTCTCTGACGGGGGACTGTTGACTCTCGGAGTTGATGAAGAGCCCCTGACACCCGTCCCTTGCCATGTCTACATTGTCGTTGATATATCAGGAGTTTTCGGGGGGTGAAAGAAAGTAAATTTAATTGAGAAAGAAGTGCGTATCAAGAGTCAATTTATTACCCAAAGGTTGGGGAAAGGACAGGGAAACCGAGACTGGAAGAATTACGAGGAATCGGAGGGAGTCAGTTGGTCCGTAATAAATCTCTTGGCTCCCGGGTAGTAGGAAAAGTACCAAGAACTACTACCCGGCCTTTTTCTCATGAACCGATAAATCTGAGAGACTCCTGTTGACATCTTCAAAGTCCTTTGGTAGGAGAAGACTGGAGGCTCGCACTCCCAAATAAAATTTAGTCCTTCCTTTTTCACCCCTGGATTTATGTCTTCTCTATAGCCCTGGACAGATTGTGTATAGCCCTTAGAGCCCTTATATATTTTTATAGAGGGAGAGATACAGATTGTAGTGTGTGGATCTTCCTTGTGCTTAAATCCCGGCAACTTTGCTTCCTAGTCGAGTTTACAGGGAAATTTAATGACCCGGGCTTGTTCCATCCTTCCGGGAACTTTTCTTAACACTTTCCATAAATTTGCCACCCCTGTCCGCTCACACATTTATGGAAGACGTGCTAAATGTTTCCCACTTTCAAATTGCCCAATTTATGCTCCCCTCCTTTATTTATTTACATCCGCTTCTTCATACATTAAATCCAAACAACAGCTCTCGCTTGTCTTTCTGACAGCTCTCAACACAGAACCCGGGTAGTTCGAAACTTTTAGATTTACCTGGCTCAGATCGACTTGCCTAATGAGCTAGAGGCTCTACTACAGGGTGCAGTGATGCCAATAAGTCGAGTTGGGTGAGTTTGAGACAGATTCAACTCAAGTGAATTGAGTTATGAGTCCAGCTGGCTCAAACTCAGTGGGAATAATAGGGAGTTTGTGCTACAGTGATTCTTGGCTTCTGATTGTGACAGTAGAAATTTGTACAGCCAAAAATCCCTGTAGCACAAACTCGCTAATACAGTCGAGTAGTAGAGTGAGTTGAGTTACAAGTCGAGTTGACTGAAACTCATTGGAATTGGTAAATACTAGAGGATAGTGGTTGAGGATTTTAGTACGCGGAAGTTATTTATTTAATAGGTGCCCCCGCGGCCTGGGGATGACTTTGCATAACGACTAGCTTCTCTGAAGAGTTCTGAAATTGTGTAGTTAGTTTTGTTGGTGGTGGTGGTGGTCTGTAAATATGACTTGTTGTATGAGAGAGATATGGAGGACATTAGGCAGAGTGGAATGTCTGTCATATTTGACAAAGATTAATGACATCTCGAAACTCTTAAGAGAGATGAGATCTGCTGGCAAAGTCTGGTGAAGAGTTGTCAAAACCCAGCAGGGCATATAATCAATCCATCTCTGCCCAATGTCGGTAAATCCTCTATGTAATCCCAAGTTGACCCCGGCCAAGGACATTTTTGTAAACACACTCGGCCTCATCAATCAAAACTCTGGGAGGATTTGACAAGCCCCCACGACTCATGCCTCCTCCACAAAGGGCTGTCCATCCAGTCCATCTACCCGGGTTATTTTACAACCCCCACGGGTCTCTCCCTATCTTCCTCCATCCTTTGTGAACACACCCACAATGCTAAAAGTTCAATCTTCATTTCCCTTATTAAATACCCCCTTGTGCTACCTCTAATTAAATCGTAAGTTAAATCTAATCACTAGTCCAGTCCGCCTTTTCTTAATGGATTAGTCTAATTATGAAATCTCCCTTTTGTCATTAATCATTAATGTGTAGGATCCACGTGGGCAGGCATGCATGCACATGCAACTGTCAGCTACCCGTGGGGGCCATTTGTAAACTATAAATTAAAAGCAGAGAATACAATTTGAAAATATACGACCTGTCTTCCAGGGCCTCGTCAATCTCTTCAAGGCTCAAAGGCTACCCATAAGGATCCTCCTGTACAATAAATGTACCGAATCTCTACGCCCTACTGTTCCTCAGAGCCCCCACTGCCTCTCAAGCTTTGTACTTAATAAGCTATTTGGGCCTCCGGAAAGGGTCGGGGTGGTCCTTGGTCATAAACCCCTGGCCACACTGACAATCCGCCGATGTCATTATGTGCATATGATTTTTTTTACGATCTTTGGTTTCCTGACGGGAGTCGGATGTTAAAATTACGTGACTATTGAGTGTACAATATTCCACGAGGGTCATGGAGCTCGTAAAATGGTAGATTAAAAAAAATCCACAGTGTCCTCATGTCTGAGTTGGCCTAGCTTGACCTCTTGAGTATTAAAAGGACAGAGTTGATTTAATGCCCTTTGTATGGGGCTTTAATAGTTATTATGAAGAAATAAAAAAACGTAGAGGACTTGAGTTGGCTTTGAAGGGAAGGGCTTGATGTAATGCCCTTGTTCATGCTGACTCTCTTTTAAATAGCTGAGTTGAATGAGAGAGGAGAGATTTGTTGTAAGGGCCCACGGGGTGAGATGCAATCAAATTGAAATAGAATTGAAATATATTGGCCCTTATGCACTTAAGCTGGAGGTTAGTCTATAATGCTGGGAGGGGTCTTAACCGTTTTTAGTAGTGGCAGTGTGAGGAGGGCTCTCAGAGTTGGACCCTTCTGGGTTTAAGGGGGGACAAGCAAGATTTTTATTGCTATCTGTATTGTGTGGCTGTCGTAAAGGGACGGTGGTGGTGGGACTGCTGGGGACGTTGGCGTAGACCGACGGGTTGCGATTTTAGGAAATTAGTCGGTTTTATTTGGTTGTAATTGTTTTTACCGAATGTAACTGTTTTAAACGAGATTTTAATTGTGTATACTTGTTTTTAATAATTAATACGCTTTTAATCGTTTTGAAATAGTTTAATTGGTATTTAATTCCAGTGCATTTTTTATTTTCCTTTCGGGTTTTTAACGGATTTACCGGGCAAATTCATGCTGGACAATTCAATTTTTTTATTTTAAAGGTTTTTGCTTTATTGCCTACATTCTGAAATGGTTTGTCAAGTTTCTTATTATTTTTGTCACTGTTACCTATATTTCATAATGAAATTGTTGAAGGGAAATTTAATTTTTTAATCGGCCTTGAATTAAAAATTCAAACCACTTTAAAATTGTCCACCCCTATTTACAATTATTAAAAGATCTTATAAAATGCTCCATCACCTTGAGCATATACTATCTGTACTCTAAAAATTCAAACGTCCGAATAATAAATGACCTACGGCCCTTGGAGTTGATGCGAGCGGTACGGAGTATGGGAGGCTGAGGAGCGTGAGGTGGCTCGTCTCTAGAGTCACCAGGGGGGGGCCCTGGTAATTGAACTTCTCTTTACCAAAGAAGAATCATGTTGACATTTTCTGGACGGACATAACCACAGAAGGGGTCACCCACAGTCCACACCGATCTCCCCTCCACACCCAATCCAATTCCACCCTTGAGCCCATCCCTATGAATGACCCTTGGGTATGAAAGGAGTGAAATATATTTTGTGTGTTGTGTGTAGGGGAAGAATGGTGAATGATGATGGTGGAGAAGAATGAGACGGCAGGGGGGCTCATAATTCTCTGTCACCCGGACACAAAGGACTCTGTCATAAAAAACATCTGGAGTTGTCATTTGATGGGACATCCTTCACACCCCACGCTGTCATGTCGGCCCTTTATTCTCCCTTTCAAATGGAGATAAAAAGGGTTTTATTTTATGTCAACTCAACTCTAATTTATGACATGATAATGATCCCTACCGACCTGAGACCCTCAGGGCCTCCCATAAAATATATTACTGTCATTTGATCCCTCTCTCTCTCCGTACAGAGTCGGACATGCTACTCCTCCACACTCTTCGACATTAAATTTCATAAGCTCTGGATTTCACTCGGGGATTTTTTAATTTACCTTTGACCTCTGCAAAGAATACAGCTTAGAATAAAGTCATGACCCTATGGTCAACTCGTTCACTTAGGGGGAAGAAATCGGGATAGGCTACTCGTTCTAGTAACCTCTGATCTGACCTGTGATGGCTTATGTTTTCCCTTGAATGAAAGGAGATTGGTGGGGGGGGGGGTATGTGAGTAGGTTGTGGGTTATCAATGCTGAGATTTATGCCATGGGCTAAGGAGAGTGAGTCATTGTGATAATATATCCGGAGGTTTTGAGAGTCTCTGGATTTGAGGTGGAATAAGACTAATGGCCCCTCGTCCTTGTCCCTTGACAGAGACGGATGAGCCCCCTCCGCCTTTTTACTTTGAGGATTGTCGGGGAAATGAGAGAAGAGGCTGGAAAAAGTGATCAAAAGGAGATGAGACATTTGTAAATGAGGGTGTCAACTCGGGTAGATTCACCTCCAACATATGTCCCCCCCTTTCAAGCCTCATTTCTCCCTTAAGCACACACTTTTATCCCTGACAAGTTCACAAGGGCCGACTGCCCTATCTCCTCATATTACATGTGTCCGTACTACTACTCTTTCTGAGTGCTCTTTCGATTTATTACAGCCCCTTAAGATTCTTTCCCTTGAGCTCCTAACTCATCTCAGTTTTTTTAAAGATTCAAATGACTCTTTAAAAAACCAAATCCGTATTTTAGCAATTCACTTCAACTGTCTGTCTGTCTCCCTGTATTTCTACTTTTCCATAATTACTGGATGAATTTCAAAGCGGAGCAGCTCAGTCCAGTTACAAAATTAAAGCGGTAGAGAAAATTAACCTTTGACCTTTAAAAAGGTCCTTGTGAACAGTGTCTCACTAATGGCCTGTAGACGTCTATTACAATATAATTACCTACAGCTACTGTCTACGAATCTCGTTTCAATTTTGTCAACCTCATAACCACAGAGAGATGAAAAAAAAACAAGTAAGGAACCTCCTGGGAGTAAATCACTTTGTCAAGCGTATAAAATGTGTAACATGAGAGCTTGGAAAGAGCTGAGATCGAGTCGAATCCATTATCCTTCCAACAGCTACAAGAGAAGTGTATGAGGAATCCGGAGACTAAACCCCCACGGGATAAAAAGGTGAGATAAGGAGGACAAAAGACTTTAGATCATTATCATTACAGAGAAGCATGTGACAAACTCATAGAGGGAACGACAAGGGACACAAGGACAGGCCCTGCGGACGGATTCGATTTCATGGAATATGTGCTTACTTGTTTAAAAAGAAAAAAAGTTAAAAATAATATCACTTCCACAGTTCCAGAGGACCCACGTGGGGCATCCATATTCTGCATAGAATTCTGTAAGAGAGGGTAAAGAGTGGAAGGAGGTGAGAGAGGATCGTTTAGAGACTATGGACGGACTAGGTGTTTTTGAGACTTGTCACTTTTTGTCACCCAACACCGGGACGGAGCAGGTAAGTATGGATTAGTACGGATCAGTTCTGGATCCACCTTGAATCTCCTTGTTTACAAGGGTTAGGTTAGCAAAGAATCTCAAAAGGGACTCTGAGGACATGACCATAGCGAAGGCTTATTTGTCACTCAAAGTGGAACGGTGGTTGTAGCCAACTGGAACTCTTTTTGGACACCTCACTGAGACTAATCAACATTTTCCAAAGTGATTTGATTTTTTTCTCCACAATATATTTTTGGAGCACTCGAGGGGAAAATTCCCATTGAGAAATGAAAAGGAGATTGGGGATAATAGATTTTTTATTTTTTTTGAATAAGAATCGAAGGAAAAAATCATATGGCATCCCCCTCATAAGAATGTTCCATTGTGGACTCCGGTTAATGGGTGACTTTTGGCCCTGACGTTGGCAGTGGTGGTGGCTGGGTTTGTAGTTCAATGTGTATTTTACAATTAGACTATCAATATGGATTTTATACTTGGATTTGATATGGTTAATAAATCTCAGTCTGGTTGACAACCCTCCATAACGATTTCCTTTCAAAGGTCCCCCTCCCCTTTTTATTGCTGGGACAAATACAGAGGGAAAATAAGTCATAAAATGGATTTATTACACTTCTTGCCATATTTCTCTTATATGTCCTACTATATGCTCCATGAAATATATATTGGAGGGATAGAGAGAGAGAGCTTATGGATATTAAACACGTCTTATGGATAATATTTCAAAAATTAGGACATGGTCATTCATATCATTTTTATCGAGCTGTACGAGCAGTTTCAGAAGCAGTGTGGCCATTTCAAAACAAAACCATTTTATTATAGCCAGCAATATAAAAGGCCAGTCGTTTCAAACTTTTTCCGCATTTACGAATGTCAGGAAGAGGTTTGATTTATTCTCACGAAATCTTATCGATAATCGATAAGTTTTTTTTATTTACTTTTGGGCAAAGTTATTTTTAAATGGGTGACTCATCAGGTAAATTCTGTATGAAAATAATCTCCGGCTTCTTTTAAATATTAATCTCAAACGGGTTAAAGCTATTGAGATTTCTTTTCTCATTTCCTTCCAGCTTTTCCCCCCCTTTATCCAGTTCCAAAGTCTTTCACGAAAAACCCAAGAGTGAATAACCCAAGAAAAACAATTTCCGAACTACATAAAACGCATCTTAACACATGGGATGAGTTCTTCCCGTCATTCTCCCTCCATTGTTTGTCGCCAAAAATCTTGAGGAACTCCCAAGCAGAAAACCGCATGTACACAAGACCATTCTACAAGTGACAACAATCCCCAGAGGGTCTCCAAACTCTGGGCCACACACACAACCCAGCCCAACAATGGGTGAACAATGTGTAATTCCATCCAAAATGAATTGTCAATTGTCAATATTTCAATATCCTCTCCTACAGAGCTCAAGCCAAGCACAAAGCCGAGATCCAATCCAACTCATTCAAATGCCATGATGATCATAATGACGAGGACGAAGAGTCCTTGTAAGTCCTCCCATCGACACCGACGACACTCTCTCAAGTGAGCCCTAGAGGCACAGATAATCCCCACGTCTTTTAAAACCCTTTAAAAACCTTTAAGTCTCCATAAGCTGGACACATCCTTCATTATTATCTCTTCACATTGTTGTAGACACTGAGCGAGAGAGACGGGGCTGATTGTGGTGGTGGCTATTGAGGGATGGTGTCACTTGTGTTGACAATCATAATAGTCCCTAATGACAATAATGATGATGAGGATGATGAGGAAGGACCACCAGAGCTGAGGACATTTAATCCTCTCCTCCTGCTGAGCCCGAATCCCTTCCCGTCACTCGACAGGTGGTCACCTCTCTGTGTGAGCACATCTTGAGCTTGTCCAAATTATTACGATGATGATTACCAGCTTGGAGTTTCGATTTATAGTTAACGGTGTGTCAGGATTTCTTTCGACTCCTTTTTGGACGAGGTTGGAGGTTGAGGGATGAGGTAGGGAAACCACCCTGATTTCAATTGTTCATGTCTCTCCGAGGGGGTGATCAAAGTGAAACGTGAGTTGTAAATTGTAAATCACAAATAAATTAAATCCCAAAGTCATTCCCCAGAAGATTGTATGTCATCAATCATTTGTGGCACTTTGGATCTGTTCATTGTCCCTAGACATGCACAGGGATGGACATTAGAGACTTGGATGTAGTTGGAATGACATTTTTAAAGGTTATATCTGCGAGTTGTAGGGCTTTTTATTAACTGGGGCATTTATTACTTTAAATCATGTGTCAAAATTGTTAATAGATATTGGAGGGTGTGACTTTTAGATTCCTGAATGAAATGTGGGACTTCAAGTCTTTTTGGGATGAGTCTTGGATTTGAATGTAATGATTTTGAAAATGGCTAGTAATTCTGGTTTGGATTTTAGATTTGCACGGTCAGGTCGATTTGAGACTTGACCTTCTGGGGGCTGTCTTGATATTTACAATTCCTGACATTATTAGTGACCTTTGTACAGCTCTTTGGACTTACTTGGACTTTAGAATTAGATTTCTCCATACCTGTCTAAGTTTCTTGTCGGTTTCAGATTCAAACTAGAATTGAGGTAAATAGTCCCTGATAGGTTGGTATTGACGTGTTGTACACAACCATTTAGAAAAGAAAATGATGGAACTCAATTTCTTCCCCATTTTCAGATTTCCATAAAAACACTTGGTGGTACATTGATTGGATTTTGGGAGCTCAACTGACCAGTTCATCAAAAAGGGTTCACCCCTCCCTCAGAAACCAATAAGCACATTGGAAGATCCATCATCCATTATGATTAGCTCATCAATATGTACCCTAATGGGATATCCAATAGTCAATAAATAAAAATAACCACATGTGTTTCATTACAAGCTTATTGTAGCATAGCATGTCCAATCTAATCCGAACCTCCCCCTCCCCCCTAAAATAAATGGAAAGCCAAGCTGAAATATCCATAATATAATCCTCTATTAAGAATTAGAAAGAGCTCTGTCAGTGGGGACCTTAAGTTGATAAATCTTTCCCAACTTGTAGTTTACCTTCCGTACAGTTTTAGTGGTCTGCGTCGGGTTGGGTATTGTTTTGTTAGTAAGGAGAGAGGAGAGACGTGCCTCGAGTTTAGGATCACTCTCCCAAGTACCGTCGTCGTCCTACTTGGTAAGGGTATAATAAATTGACACAGAGTCACAAGATTGTTTTCTACCAGACACACACACTCACATATAATATACATAACAAGTCTGTAATGATAATAAATAATGATAATAAATAATAATAATGTAGAGAGTCTTGGAGGATGGGTTGTGAGAGAGGAGTGACGTCATGCTGAGAATTGTGTCCAACCCCTGCTGGCTCCCAAGATGAAATCCGTCTCCACCCGACAATCTCACAGGAACCGACGACGACTCTCCTCGAGACTTCAAATGAATTAAATTAATGAACAATGAGTCCACCTACCTACTATTTATCTCCATACACGTTTACAGACTTCCTCCCCCCTTCATATGCACAACAATCAAAACATTTCAGGGGCCGTTCATAAGCTAATCGACTGAGATCATTAGATTAGGTACTTAAGGGTATATGTGGCCAGGATATTGCAGTGTAGCCAAGATGGGCGAAGGGGCTTACCAAAAATGGAATCTAGAGAATCATAAGAGACCTAGGCGGGTGGGCCACTGGGACTGTACTTACCAAGTTACCAAGAGGGCCTAAGGGGTCCCGAATTTAGTTCTGGAAAAGTGTCCCTCACGGTTATCTGTAAAGTCTAGCGTTTCATAGATAAGAAAAGAAGGCCAATTACGAGGGGCATTCAGTGTCAAACGCAAGAAAACCGAATTAATTTTATACTCCATTAGAGACAGCCGTGGATTTTGGATTTGTAATTTTACACAATGAAGTTGGCTTTAAATTTAATGTCTGCCAACAGTTTGAGTAGCCAAGGGTTGACTATAAACAACGTTGCCCGGAGGGGCTAGTAAATTTATAATTGCGGTAGACATGTCCTTTGTTTTCATTAGTAGGTTCTCTAATCCCCTGGGATTGTTCAATTAAAATACGATGGACTTGCAAGGTGGTCGGCTTTTCAAAAACACTTTCTGTCTCAGATTTGAGCCTGTAATTAAAATAACAATAACACTTAATGCATTTGAGACTAATGACATTCTAAAGTTATGATGATCATCACCATAATCATTATGATGATAAGATAATCGACTATCTCTTATGGAATCTATTGTCTCCGTCTCAGTTTCTATACCCAACCCTTCTCTGCACAGACCAAAATATTTACAATCTAAATTCACAAAGTTTAATCCATTTAGTTAATCGTTTTAAAATTATATTAGTTTTATTAATCTGCACATTTCAATAATTAAAACAGGAAATCTGCCTGTCTCCGACGTTTTCTAAAATGTTCATCGAAGTTAGCACACACCTTTTAAATTAGGGATATTGCGATACAGCAATTTTCAGCCTCTGATTGTGATTGTAATAATTTTAAGAGCATTACCAGTCAAAATCAGAAGCTAAAAATCACTGTATCGAAACCTCCTTATTATCTAAAACATACACTTACGAATTAGAGTTTTTTAAAACAGTTTCAAGATTTTGAATAGGTTGAAAAACCACCTAAATGTAGATTTCGATAAAATTTGGTATAAAGATCTACGGTTTTTTTACTAGATGGTTTGCATTTGTAACGGTAATATTTTTTAACCCGGGTATTAAAAAAATCATTTTGATATTCTTCTCATGATTAACACAGAATTATTCTTGACCCATACGCAACTCGTCAAAAAGTTTTAATCTCCAAGCTGAATGACAATTAATGATTTCTTAGATCCCTCCTGGTTTCTTTATTTGAAATATTTAAAAAAAAAAAACCTATAGTTTCCATTACATCCTCTCGTCATATTGAATAGACACAGAGACAGCAGAGATCGTTTATCAAAAGTTTCCTTTCCAAGTAAGATGAGAGATGATGAAGACGAATGGATTCCAAAGATAAACATCCTAAAGACTCAAAAGTCAAAAGATATACGAGGTGGATTTAGTTTTATATCCTCTCCCTTCATCAAGAATCATCTTCTTACTGAAAGTTGTAACTCAGACAATTAATATTTAAGGGGTAGAAAGTCAAAGATTCTAAGGGCCAGTCTCAATTAATTTTCTTAGATTTTCCCCAAAAAATATTTTCAATTCCGCAAGTCCTCGAACTATTAAAAATACTAAAAAAATATAAAAAGAGCCTTGAACGGTGAAACAAGGTAGGCGAAGAGGACTAAAGTAATTGGAGGTTCGTACAGATCACATGTATTTTACATCCTAGCCAAAATCGCTTAAAACTTAAACTCATACATTAAAGTCATTTAATAAAATCACACTAGCAATTTCCCTACTTGTTTCATATCATTCCCCACAATAAAGTATAAAGCCATAATACCAAAAGTTTATAACAACATCTCAAACACCAGCATTACCCCAAAAAAAGTGGGCAATCTTCCCCAAAAAAAATCAAATCTAATTCCACGTCTGCACATCTCCTCAAAAACTCCATAATTCCCCCCACAAAGACTCTCTCAACATTTCCAAGATCACGCAAAGAGGAGCCACAGCACCATGACCTCCTCCCGAAGGTCAAGGTGACCAGACTGACGATTACTTTAACAATCCCACCCTACCCCCACCACCATCAGACCATTACCAACCTTAACGTTCCTCAGAGAGTCCACATTTATTAATACGACCATTCTGCCCCACCTGAGACTTTGAAATCATAGCCCATTTCCATGGCTTGGAGCCACTTAATCAAAAAGGATGAAACGGTGGTGGTGGGGGTCCGCCCAGCCCAATTCACTCCTTTCCCCCTCTGGTCAGGGAAATAATATAAAATTAGGATTAGAAATAACAAGAATCATAAGTCAATGTGGTTTCATTTAATTCTGACGTCTCCCTCATAACTCCAATTATTATGCTTATTCTGCAGCCAAGGTAGCCAAGGGAGCTGGGGGTTGTTTGAAGGAAGACAGGCGCCTTTGTTTAGAGTTGGAGGGCTCCCTAGCCAGTTCGTGTGCTCTTATCGAGCTGAGGATAAGATGTTATTATATTATTATTATTATTCCCAACTCTACTGACTTGGAACGTAGAGCCAGCCACCCCCGACTACTCAACTCTTAATGCTATACATTTATTTTGAAAAAAATCTCTCTCTCTCTCTCTTAAGTTAGAGGAACCGTCAATTTTTAGCTTTTGTGGTAAACGTGCATATACATAAAAGAAAAGAGCTGGGAAGGCGGAAGATGTGAGGATGATGATAATGATGACGGACTGTCGGCTGGGTTTTACTTTTATGTCTAACGGAAATAAAATTATGGTTCGTTTAGTCCCTGTGTCATTACCAACGATATGCACCGTGTACTTAAAAATATGAACAAAGTAATAGCCCAAACCAGCATGTCCCACCAACCTCTGAGCTGCACTCAAAGAAGCCAAGGATTTGACACTAAATACACTCCATGGAGAGGACTTTGTAGCTATGAGGGAGATTCCATGCTAATTTGTCCAAGTCGTTCCCGGTATTGGGGAGCATCTCTGAGAAATATGTCTCCAGTCCAGATTGTAGAGAGTAGGAGGTGGCGGTGGTGGTGGGGGTGCACCCTGTATAAGAATTAGAGACACAATGTTCCAAGGGGCATTGTGGATGGAGGAGGTGATGAGAATGATTACCAAATGTTTGAATTACAGAGGTGGTGGGTGGGTCCGTCAGGTTTCCTATTACTTTATTTAATTACAGGGGTTGAGTAGCAGTTGAGTCTGACATGGAAACCTCTAATCTACCCCCAAGGGCTGCTTTTATTTATTTATTAAGGAGGGCCTTCCCGAACTATTGAACCCTTCGTCTGCCTGTCTCTGCCTCGCCATCCTCGAAGCCATGTGGGACTGCAGGGTGCGTACTGCAGGCATTCGTGGCCTTTGTAGAGTATCATTTCTACTCTATTGACTTTAGAATGGTGAGGGGCCGATCATAAGTTTGGAATTGGAACTAAGGTTGCAGGTAAATTCAAATGTTTAGAATCTCTCCAGGGGGTTGAGACTAGAAACTACACAAGATTGTGTAGGTAGCTGGAAATGGCTGGAATGAGAGGATTCTCTAAAGAAGAAAGAGTCTCTGGAATGATGGAGCACATTGTAAATCCTAATTGTGCAAAGTGATAAGTGAGCTTACATGGGTCCTGACAATACTTTTTAAGAAAAATAAACCAACTCTGAAATCAAAGAAGAGCCGAAAGGAAGACGATGATGCAGGCTCAGGTTTTACAACTCCTCACTCATTTATATTTCTCCGTGACTCAGACCTTCAAGCTCAAGACCAGAACGGGACGATTAAGTACCAGAGAAATAATCTCCGCACTTTTAGACCCTTGACAGGTCAAAAGTGACCACTGCTCTAGTCTCCAGGAAACTAGGCTATTGTCAGGTAGCTCAAGGTTTTAAGAGTATAACGAGACGATTCGGTACTGGAGAAATAAGCCTGGGACTTTTGGACCCTAGACAGGTCAAATATGACCAAGTTGTCTAGTGTCGAGTCCTCTATGGCCGACTGTCGTAAGTCATAATAAGTTGTGCTTTTGTAGATAATTAGGGTTGTATGGTCGTGTAGATATTTTTTCCCCTCTCGTCGAGTCAGAGAGAAGTGAGTTAGTTAGGCTTCATGACTCGAGTATAATAAAAGCTGTGGATTTTTATGAGGATGTAAAAAGTGTTGTTTCCAGGACTGAAGGGCATAAATTGAGGTAGACTAATAGGCTTCTGTCAGACAGACATTTTCCAGCCCTATGCTCTTCTCATCTGACATCTCCGTCGGCTCTCTCTCTCTCTCTCTCCGTCGGGCTCACAAAAGTCTTAATGATTAATGAACCACTTTTGAAGAAGATGTGGATGGAGAGTACACGAAGCTGCTCCATCTCCACCAACACAAGACACGAAGCATATTTAGATATTTATATACCAGAAACAAGTTGGACAAATAATCCCCCTTTTTACACAACTGACTGAATTACCTACACTCTACACTCCACTTCATTATTCTTCACGGATGCTCTCTATAATAAAATACTCATCATCTATACTCACCAACTAAGAGATTACTACATCCATCAGCTTGTTCTCTAAGAAATCCCTTTGACAACGCTTTTGACACGGTCTGCCCCTCATAATTAGAAGCTTTAACGGGGTGCTAGAACGGGGCTGAAATTTTAAGGGCTTCGGGGTGAGTTTGGATAGCTGATGGCCCCCTTTGCCCTGTGTTCAATTGTTTTGGAAAATTCGATGACGAAACGACGAAGATGTTCGTCACATTAGGGGATTTGAACTAGATCCTCAAGGGGCAAGGGTTTCGAACTAGTGTTTTGTAGTTTTAAAGATTAGACTTTTGAGATTTGAAATGAAAACTTGATGGATTAAAAGTATGTTTTTTTTAAAACGTGATGTAGTTGCAATGAATCAATCAAATTCGTACTTAAAGATTCAGCCCTGCATTTCCCTTGCCATTGTCCTATTCTTTATGGCCTTCCTCTCACTCATATCTTTCTTGTCTCATTGATTTGATTATCTACTACAAGAGCAGATAGAGGGGAAAGAAATCCTTCCTTGCAATAAATCTGTCCAAGATTCAATTATCATGAATTGTGTAGTGAGTGTGTGTAAAAGTGCATGTACATTTATTTTATGGCCTTATTATTGGCTAAGTTTCAATTTCAAGACAACTCTAAGGAAAACAAGAAATCCACCACCACTTTACAGATAAATGACTAGAGTCTGTGAGTCTTCAAGACTTGAACTCATCTTCTCTCTATTCTCACTCCTCATTTGCATAAAATGTTCATAAACCCAACAGGCCTGTCCACTTGACGGCATTTATCTCCTTAAGGTTCAGAATCTTGGGGGTTCGGGTGATCTTTTGATTTCTTGGTTTCTTTCAGCCCGTTTTGGTGTGTGTTAAAACAAAGTTTTTGGATAGTTAGTACAGACAGGTAATGAATATGTTTTTGGATAAGATTTTTGAATACAAGTTTTTAGCCTGAAACCATTTCGTCAGTAATTTTAGGTTTCTTTGCATCACCGAAATCGTGTATCATCTATTGTGGTGTGGTGTTAAAACGTAAACAGATAAAATATTACATTGTCGGGGAACTTAGACAATTAAATTAAATTTTTATTTTAACAAAATTTATTAACAAGTAAAAATATAAAATACTGAATTGATTTAAATTATGACTCGTAACAAAAATACAAGCTGCTAGCTTATATAATTGTTTTTTTTTTTAATTCTGTTAAACTCTAAGGCTACCTTTAAAGTATCACTCCCTTATCTTACCCGTGCTGATTAAAAAAAAATTAACATTAGTAAGATATCAAAAACG
This sequence comes from Agrenia bidenticulata, assembly GCA_034694785.1. Lineage (NCBI taxonomy): Eukaryota > Metazoa > Arthropoda > Collembola > Entomobryomorpha > Isotomidae > Agrenia > Agrenia bidenticulata. The sequence continues at coordinate 21,453 of JAQFYM010000396.1, forward strand.
AGATAGCAACTGATGCTATAATCCAGACTAGGTAGTTTGTGTTACAGTGGTGATATTTGGCTTCTGATTATGACTGTACCAATGTTAAAGTATTGCTACATTCCCAATCAGAAGCCACGAATCACTGCAGCACAAACTCCCTATTATAAGAACACCTTATCCTAATACCCAGGCCATATTAATTAAATGTTGACAACTTTAGAGATGCCACCCTGTAACATAAACTCAAATCTCTGCTCCCTTATTTTCTGAACCCTTAAATCCAAATGACTAAGGCCGATGATTTTTCTAAACCTTTAAGAGAGTGAAGGAAGACCCAATGATTCCTATCCATCCCACAAAGCTAATGATACAAAAAGTGTAATGAGAATGGTCGTAAATAAATGATTGAAAATAATAATATGAGAGATGTCCCGAGCGCATCTCGTCTCTACAGAAGCCAAGAAGCTGTCAAAGTCTAACTGAGAAGGAGTGGGAGCTAACCACCATCACCACCTCCTCTGCATACCAATTAACATCTAAAGAAGCTTATAATTTAATATATTCAGCCCATTCACCACGTCCAGTCAATCAACATCAACTTCAACATCTTCTCAACCTCAAAGAGACGAGTCCAATAATTTTTACACTTTATTATTATTTATATTTATAAAAAACATAGACAATCACAATAATCGACTCACTCTTCGTACAACAGCCTTTTTACTCTACTCACAAGTCACAGGCATTGTAAATAACAATTGACAATCAAGTATTCAACAATCGATTCCATTTCCATGTCAAATCCATACGGATATGAGAACGCATGTACCTATCAGCACAAACATGCCTTGTCAATCAAACTCTTCTTAACCAGTCGCTAGAAGGATTTTTTTTTTTAAATACATACTTCTGTATATAGCAGAGCCCTTGTCCCTTGGAATCGTCACACTGTGACCTTCACTCATCCAAACCATTTCTATTTCCCCAAATACAATTGACTTTTTTAAAGTTATGAGGGGCTATGAGGGGGATTAAATGCTGAATTTACCCCAGCTTTCGGCAATATATGTATTCTCAATGCTACAATTAATACCCAACAACCGAGCACTTGTCTTTTTGAAATCCTCACACTCTGACCTTCACTCATCCAGACCATTTCGATTCTTCCCAAAGACAATCGACTTTTTTGGGATTTAATCGTCCAGAAAAGTTAGTCTCTTGACTTAAGGGGGCGGCTTTGAGGGGGATTCAATGTTGACTTTTGACTCCTTAAGGCTGAATTTGAAATCGTCAGTGGAATCACTCGACTCGACTTATTTCCATGAGGAATCGTGTTAAGCTTGATCAGGACCTGGTAAAAAGGCCTTGGCTTGTATTTTCGCTTGTGTTCATGCCCTAGGAAGGGAACAAGTGCCTTAGTGTGCCCAAATGGTAAGTAATCACTCGCTCAATCACTCAGACTATAGAGAAAAGGGATTTTAGTCTAATTCTTGGAGGGAGAAGAGAAAAAAAATCCAAAGTCAGAAGAAAAATGATGAAGAATGAGGGAAAAACTGACAAGTTGGGATAAAGGATTGGATATGGAGTGATCCATCAACCTGTCACGATTAATGCGATTGCAATTTCCTATGAGGGGAAAAAATACCCCCCGATTTTTGATGGATTCTACTAGCCAATTTTAAAAAAATACTAATAACCTTTAACCCCACTCTCTCAACTCTTTCTTTAGAGAGAGAGAAGAAAAATGCACTTTTTCCACCTGTCCATACTGCCACCCCACAGATAAATCATCTCCATCAATAAAAGCTTAATTGATCCAAACTACATTTTTTTTAAACTTTAAAAAGCACGATGTTTTTTTAATAGGATTTCGTTTACCTTAATTGAGTTGAGGGTGATTGCAATTACAAAGGACCTATTATTATATCTGCACCAAGTTCCAAGAATTATGCAAATCGTTTCCTATTTAGTTTTTGAAAATTGGAATCAGGTCAGAGGTCAGGGATTTCATCACTTCCTCTTTCATTCATTACGTCACGTCTCAAAAGCTGTGAGCTCACGTCCCGTAAGTCCATACTTTTTGGTTTTTTGTACGGGATTATTTCGTCCAGGGACGGCTTCACTGGTGCCTAAGACGTACTAAGGTATCGAGATCTGTGAGATTGACGGAGGCTTGGTTAGATATGACGAAGGGATAAATAATTTATTCTCAAACTTTGTTGACAGAGCTTCATAATAATTTACTAAAAGCTACAGATGATGATAGTCTACCTATCCTCGGTAAGATCTACCTTGGGGCTGTGCTTGCTGTTGTTGTTGTTGTTGTTCTTGTTGTTGACCTTGTTGATGATCTTGTCCCTCAAAGTTCATGTTTTTGGACGCATCCCTGTCAGTAACACGGATGAGAGTGCACTTCCATGTGAACTCTGACCCCAAATACCTCCTCCATGCCTCCAAAAGACTGGCAGCATTGGCATCTCCTCCAGATCCACTTTGACCAGCTCCACCAGCTCCTCCAGCTCCATATCCTCCAGCCCCACCTGATCCATAACCTCCATCACCTCCAGCACCGGCTCCGAAGCCGGTGTTGTTGGTGTAGTTTCCATGAAGCTCGTCATTAGCGACGTGGTCAGGGCCGAAGAATTCCTCACTGGTCTTCTCAATGTTGAACTCTCCGTTGTCAAAGGCTCCCCATCGACGGTTGGCCAGTTTGTAATTTCCAGAGTTGGGGTCATTGGCCCAGTTCTGCCATTTGCCGAAGAATTCCTCGAACTGTCCCCACATCTCTTCGTGATGTTTCTCCCAGTAGTCAGCGTCCAGCCATTGGTCCCAGTTGTTGTCTCCACCACCGCCGGCCAAGATTGGGTTGTTTTGGTATCCCTCTCGCCATTTGTTGACTTCCTGTCGCATACCAGCATGTCCCTTCTCAACCTCGGCGGCTTCGTTCAACTGTAATCAACATTTCAAAAAGCATTGTAAAACTATAACGATACGAAACCAAGCCCCAGGTTCGATTCCTGGTCTCGTTTTTCATGTTTCTTAATTATGCTTACCGCAGCTGGAAGCTCTTGGGCAAGGGTCTGTTGTTTCTGCCTGTACTCGGTGAGCAAGTTCTTGGCCTGCTCTTTGTCTACGGCATTCGGGTTGCTTTCGGTTTGCTGGAGGATTTGGTCGTTCTTCTGCTTAAGGTCCTCAAGGGTGGCCTCGATGTTCTGGATCTTCCCTTGAACCTGTTCCTTTTGCTGGACAAAGTTCTGCTCTTGCTGCTGGTACTGCTGTTGCTCCTGTTGGTATTTCTGGAGCCCCTGAGGGTCCTTCTGTTGGATCTTTTGTTGAAGGGTCTGCTCAACCTCTTGCTCTTTCTGCCAGTCCTGGTTCTGCTTTCCCCATCGCTGAGAGAAGTCTTGCTTCATCTCCTGTACTTGGGACACTTGCTGCTGAACATCAAGGGCGTTGGCCTGGTACAGCGTGGGGTTCAAGAAACGGGAAATGGGCTGACCATTAGAGTCCAATTGATGGACAGCGAGTTCACCTAGACCGACATCTGCTCCTTGACCTCCTTGACCTCCTTGTCCATTACCTTGTCCGCCGCCGCCGCCTTGGTAGGAGCTGGAGCTTTGGTAGGAGGAGGACGACTGCTGCTGCTGCTGTTGGCTTTGTGAAGAGTATTCTTGGTATTGTTGGGGGTGGGCCAAGACACCTGTGTTTTTATATCAAACGCTTCAGATGATTTTCCAATGTTTTTTTGGTTTAAACTTAAATGGTTTCGTAGCCTGAAGGGAGTGTGGGATTTTAAGGGCTAGTGCTTACCTGAGGAGAGAAGAACGCAGAGGAAGGCTGCCGGAAGGAACCTTGTCATGATTGCGGATTCAAGTTTTTAAATCCAGGAATTACACAAGACTTATCTGCCTGCTTTCTTGAATAAGAATAGTCCGATTTGAGGGCTCGCTAACAAAGCTAAACTTTGACTTCAACGGGGTTAGTTAATTGTCTTCCGGGTATTGTTTATTGAATAAAAAAATATTCATAACATTAAAAGTCATTTGACCAACTCAGTGTGGGCTTTCTGGGTATCAGTGGCTCTTGCTAAATAATAAATTAGCACGTATTTTTCAGAGCACTTGAGGTCAAACTCAGGGGTCACTTCCCGGTCCACCTTCCTGGTCCTCTGTGTTATTGCAATTTTCGAGCTCAACAATTAATTAGGCTGAATTGTTGGGGACGATGATCTCCGTATTATTAATACATTTAAATTGTCATTCTAAATTATATTCAATCACATGCATTTACAGTGTGGGACCATTGACAACTTGGTACTAAACTATCTCCGTATTTGGTACTAAATTCCTTCCGTATCCATTTGAATTCCTTAAGAGGGGATTACGATGTCACAATAAAATACCTAATGTACTTTATTATGTAGTTTGACAAGTTTATAGGCAGTTGGTGGGTACTAAAATGACTTGGAATCTGTTAAGATACAAACAAGTTAAAAGAACACTATTAAGGCCTAAGGGGTCCTATCGATAAAGTGGATGAGCTTTGGAGTAGACTATAAATAATAAATAGTATGAAAGGCCGAAGGGATATTTGTAGATGAGGAGAGAAGTTTGGATTAATAAAATTGATTAATCGTCAATTTTAGTGAAGGGGAATAATTAGAGTTGGATTTGGTGTGCCTTGGAGATTGCAATTAATCAAGTTGAAAGGTTGATTGAGGCCCCACCGCTTCCCCGTCACCAGTCATTATTCATTTCTCAGGTGAGATTCTGAGATCCCCAAAAGCTTACAAAGGAACTACCACCACCAACATCATCAATTCAATATACCATCATCATCATCACCTCCATTACCATCACACTATCATCATTAGATTTTCATGAACCATTTGAGAGATGAAAAGCTGTCCATTTTTCATACAAAAACTTGGGACGCACAAAAAAGGTTGGAAAAATTCGAATCATTACCGAAAAAGGGCTGTCCATAAGCTACGGGTGAGATTTTTAAGGGTCTAATAGTATTTTAAGGTCAACCCCCTTAAAATAGCAAGGTCGGCATTGCTTTTGAGGTCCAGCCGGTAGAACGTAGAGTTTGAGGTCACAGCGACTTTAAGATTCAAGTAGAGAATAAGGGTCAAGGTAATTTGACCTCTGGAAAACTTTAAAAGATTTTTGAATAGACTCGTCCCAGATATTGCCCAGTTTATGAATGGCCCCTCAGCTTGTAATTATGTGTACATAATGTAATGGTGAGATATATCGGCGGCTGCAGAGAGGGATATAAAAAAGGCTGAAGCTGTCAATTTCCATCACCCATGAGGGTCATTTATCACAGGAGGAAAAGTAATTACCTCTTAGCCTTTTTGATTAAAAATTATGAGCTGAAGCGTTGAAATATTAATTTACCTTGACAAGTTGGCTTTAGGAAATGAGAGGAGGTGACAGCTCCAAAGTGATCTATGAAGCTTACAAAAACTTTGTTTACCTCTCCTAAATCCCTTAAGGCTCTTCCACTCTCCTTATTCGTTTCCTATGCTAAAAATTTACTTTGTCTACCAACTTGAGATGAGAATTTATAGCTTAAGCCCATCGTGTTCCTTATGAATAAACTATTTGGCACTGAATCCCCCTTATTATTTACGGGCTTGGTCTAAACAGCCCAGAGTAATATTTGCAAGATGGCAATTACGCACAATTATATTTTATGTATACCTTGGCCAATTCCCTTTTAAAATCCTCAGGTAATTACAATCCATGCTAATCAAGTAATTAGAATTGCTCAAACTTTAATAAAACCAATGGCTCCTCGAGAGTTGCCAAAATTACATGCAATTTACTTTTATAGTCTTGGTAATTAAATATTAAATAGACAGCTTAGAAATGTACAAAAGTATACACACTGTCAACAAAAACATGTTGTCAGCCTACTTACATAAATTTGGGCACAATTAACATCCCTAACGAATTGGCATAATGTGAGCAGGTAACTAAGAGCAGTAGTCGCTTTTTGATAAGAGACGATGGATTTATATATTTAAGAAATGCATGTCTATGACCAGTATGGCCACGGTATCCAATTACGAGGTAATAAAATATGAGGCAGGAGTTAAGTAATTGACAGCAATTTCTCCAACGACCAATTGACAGCTATAAAAACATCTTTTGATTGATTGACGAAATAAGGCGAACCTGATATGAATATAATCTGATCACTAACTGAGATTAGAAAGTTGCTCTCTGTCAGTGGTGGTCTCCCATACATTCAGGCTAATAAACACAATCCTCACATCCTATACCAATACCAATTTAAATCCTCATCTCAAAAAAACTAGATGGTACAGGACCATACATAAACTCATCACTGAATTTCCCTCATAATACTAGAATTTAAAACACTGACTCAAGCAAATTATTATAAAAACGATTGCAAACGCGTATACTCACGTATAGTAGGGAAATGTTTCCATTTGAAGTCCGCGCCAACAGTAGACGCAGCATATAGATGCCTAATTTCTACTACATTTTAACCCTGTCCCTTGAACTTTGACCTATCGACCTCGGGTAGAGCCCCCAGAAGTTGTATGCAATATTTGCACTTCTAGGTTAAACCGTTCGAGCGTTATCCTATAAACAGACACGCAGACAGACGTACAGTGCATTCACATAAAGTATCTAAGATGCTTAATAATGATTTTAAAAGCTTCTGTCTTTACAGGTTGAGCTCTTATGAGTGGGACTCAGTGTCACTCATATTTCCCTAATAATTCCCTAATAATTTATGAACAGTCCCTAGAGGGGAAATGTTAATAATGTTCTTTGATAGTGATAATTAATCATGATGAATAATGATGGAAAGGCGAGGTAAGGATGTTCGCATAAAATGTGGCGATGTTGGATGTGTAGAAGGAGCTGATGATAGTCCTTGCCAATTGCTCCTTGTTCTTACTTAGATTGAATATTAACCGCTTTTAATTAATCAAATCAGATATTTAATGATCATGTCACTGATTACTCATTACAATATCTCTCTGCTACTACAACCTCTCAATCCACAACTAAATACAATCCCCTTGTGCCCTACAATCTCTGTCCACATCCTTCAAACGATCCAAGTAATTATCCCGACAAGCCTGAGATGAATTAATTACCCTTGCGGCATTGCCTAGTTTTTTTGCATGATAAATACAGAAGTTATCTGAAATGAGGAACTAATTGGCAATATCTGCTGCATATCGTCTACTGTCCTCCTTGATCATGTCCCTTAGCTTTTATATCCCTTATAACTTCCTTGCAGAGTTGTGATAAATAACTTGGAGATAAATTATGCACGCAGGTAGTTTATAAAAAATATCTATCCCAATTAATTGTAAAGTCGTAAATTATTTCCACCCTGAGCTCCTAAAGGATTGGAATAGAATTTAGTAGATGCGAGATTATAATAATCGGTAAATTATAGTTGACTTTATAAAGGCAGTATAATTTTATATCTCTGAGTTCTTCGTGAGTCATTAAAGACTTTTCGCAAAAATTGAAATACAATGAGCGATAAGATTATGCAAACTTGGCATTATATGGTTATTAGCTCAAGGGTCATTGACAGAGCCCCCTCGGGTCACCACCCATTCGTAGTTTGAGCCCCGAGCCTTAATCCCTGCCCTTCAGACCCTTCTACTAGAATTTACGAGATAAATAGCAAGAGACGATTTTGTACGGTTGCCGGTAATCCCCCGGTTTTCTTTTTAATCCTGGGACCAAATCTTCCCGGTACAAACCCGCTCGGTCTAATCAGTCCATTGTGGTCAAAAAGGATTAGGGACTGAGGAGCCAATAGTATAAGGACGAACGGGAACCGGTACCCGGTTTTTTTAATAACTAATGCGGGGACCAAATCGTCCCGGTACAAACCAGCTCGGTCCAATCGGTCCATTGTGGTCGAAAAGAAATAGGGACTGAGGAGCTAATAGTAAGGACGAACGGGGACCGGTACCCGGTATTTTAAAATAAATAATGGTGGGACCAAATCGTCCCGGTACAAACGGCTCCGTCTAATCGATCCATTGTGGTCAAAAAAAGCTTAGGTATTATTTATTCCAAGTAATAAAGCCATAAAAAGATGAGGAAAAGTAGCCTTGAGTAGATTTATGGTTGAATTTTTTCTTCGCAAAATTGCAAATCTCTGCCAATCCAAATGTAATAACTCAGTAGGGAAATGTTATAAACTTTTAATAGCTTTGGGTCCTTGCGAGCTTTGGTGCTGAATGTTGCACTTTACTTCGTTTATTGCCATAAGAGAGTTTAATTACGTCGTATTTATTATCTTGATTTATGAGTCACACAGGGAAAACGACTACCTTCTCTCATGCCAATTAACCTCACTCTCCCATATCATCTTTATAATCAACTATATCACCCAGTCGAACACCCACCCAAACTGAGTCCTGTGCCCACCATAATATAACCTAATCCCCTCCATACGCACACACAGTCAACATGACCGTTTAACGACCCTTTCCGACACTGGAAAATAAAAGCTCACCGAAAAATTATCCCTGCGGGTGACCCAGGTGTAACCCCTAGATTCCCGCCCAGTTGGGGGAATAATCTCATTATTAAAATGACGCTTCAACACTAATTAACGATCCCGATCCAATCCAAGCCAATTACCCATTCATCATCCACCCGGTCACCCATGAAGGCACATGACAATGCATATCCGTCTTATTTTTTTGGCCCACAAAAACTTTTGAGCCCCGGCCCTACAAAGAGATTCTTGGTTGGAGAACCCCCTCTGAAAAATCCTTTAATCACCGACACACACAAGGCCTTTATTAAAAGGTAAACAATAGGGCCACCAATAACTTGTGATGTCTCCTGCAACCCTGGGTGAATTAATGCCACCACCACCTCCTCCTCCTCTTCTGGCCCAATTGAATGGCAAAAATGCTAATGTCTTCCCATCATGAAGTTCACAAGGTTCGAAAAGCTTTTAAAGCTCCTCTTAATGCTTTAATAGCATAGCCTTCTCTCTCTCTCAACTTTTTCCCCCAGACTGTACAGAGAGCGGCTAAGGCTTAGAATCTCTACTCTATAATATAATTCACTAAAAAATGCCTGTCTGTACGTCTGTCTGTTTCAAAACTCCTTAATAACTACGGGGTCAAGGCTACCAGCTTGGTCTTGGTCCAGCTTTAAATCTCAATAGCTATTTCAATTTACAAAACCAATGCCTCGATGCCTCGATCAAACATGTGGTAGTTTTTTACGTAAGGTATCCCACCGCTGGGAAAAATATACATTAAACCAGGTGCTGGATATCTTTAAAAATCTCTTAAATCCGTTAAATCGTAGGATATGGGACTTTAATACGGTAGGATATATGACTTCAACATTGTAGGATAAGGATAACTCAGAAAACCCCTATGATCGGTGCTCCCATATTTCCGGTACGGTACCTACCTTTAACGAACAGTATGTATAATCGGCATAAGTATTCCAGAGTTCTAATTCTGACGCTTTCGAAGAAATGGACCCTCAACCTTCCAAAAGTTCCTTATGACTAGTGGCCCATCCATGGGCTTGTAGACGGCAAGTACATAATATCATTACAAGCCCCTCTCTGTCTCTAGCTCTTGTGGCATTTGATAATGTAGTTGTGTATTGTGTAAATGGTGTAATGTTCCTCGTCGTTCCAAAAGACCGGATACGTAAAACAAAGAGGGTCTGACAGGGGCCGTCGGAATTGGAGAGATTTATTATGCCGGTGCCCTGAGGAGTCCCTAATAATCATAAAACTCTTATGAAAAACTGGACTTTGTAAATAAAATGTAATAAAATGTTATCCAAGTCTCCAATCAACCTCTTTTTCCGCCTTTACGCAAAAGCCGAGGCTACAGACCCTCTGGGGCTTATCATTCTCAGCCCATTAATAAAATAGAGAGCTTTTATCTACATATGATATCTAGACGGAATTATGATGAGAGGGAGGGAGGGGGCTATTGAAAGAGATGGCAGAGGGGGATTGGGGAATGTGATAAGGTCACCTGGGTTACATTTATGTGAGTTATAGGTTCCAAGTTCTCTTGTGGTGGTGGTCATGTTATTATCATGTGTAGACATTGTTATTAACAGGGACTTTTGGCCGAGTTATTAGGAATTATTGTAAGTGGTTGTATTTGCAATGATTAGTGTGGGAGACTTGTTGGTTTTCACTCTCACTGATTGTGAGTTTTTTTAAAGGATCATTGGTTGGATTATAAAATACGTCGGAAGTGATACTGAATTGGATTTGTGGTGGATTGTAAACTCTTTATGACTGGAGGGGATTCTTTGATCGGGAGTTTAATGTAAACCGAGGAGAGAGTACCAGACTTTTTTTATGACCACTTATCCAAATAGTTTAAAATTATATCAGTTGGGATTTTGGAAGTAATAAAAATTTGCAAGGATTTAAAATAGTTTTAAAAAGTTTTTTTTAAATTCAAGACTAATGGGATCATATAAGTTTAAGACTTTGTAATACAGACTGAGAGCTCAACTCGAAATCTTCACAGTCACAATAAAAAGTCGGCTTTTGAGCTCAAAATAATAAAATAGGATTTTATTTGACCCCATTCCCCCCTGGGAACCAACGCTTTTTTTAAACACTCAAAACCCCTGTTAATTTTCCTAACCAGGGATTCTTATTGATTAAAAAAACTACTAAGACCAACCCTTTAGTAAGCAATTGAATAAAGGCAATAAAAAAACAGCTTCCATCCAACGTGTACCCAACACAAATCATTGACTGCCAACAGCTTTATTAACAGTGTAAAAGATCAAGAACCTCGAAACAAGAACTAAAGCCTCCAAACTGACAACTATCATAACCAATAACTTTATCTCTACAATGTCCATCCAAAGTCATGTAATGAAAGTCCATGTCCACCACCACCAAATCTACTACCACATTCGAGTACCACAGCCACCGCCACTAGTGACAAGTGACCAAAAGTAGAGCCCAAGCGTCCAATGTCCAAGCTCACCCAAACTAAAGGCCACGTATGACGATGATGATGACGATGATGATAATTGACAAGGAGAAGTTGACATGCCTCCATATACAAATTGTCAACTGTCAACATCCTAAAGGAAGAGAAAAACATGTTTAGAGTGACAGAAAGTAAGCAAGTCTAACATGGAGACAATTAACAATACAACACACAACAAGCCATCAAATGATTATCAGCCATTCAAAACCTCAAACTGTCACTCAACCTCTTTAGATTTATCTGACAGCCTCAACTACCCTTGTCAAATCTATTAAGCCCTTTAGAAATATACAAACACTCCAAGGGCCGTTCATAAAACATCCCATACCCTTTAGACCAATGGACCCTTTTCTAGGATCATGATCACAATGCCCCGTTCAACTCTCTAGCCCTTGCCCTCATGGCCCTGTCTCCCTACTCTTAAAATCAGCCTTACAGACACTTGTACGGTTACGACCTACTGAGCCTTTGATGAGGGGGCTTAAACAGGGGCATGGGCAAAATGACCTGTTCAAGCTCCCTCTTAAGTAGCCCTTGCCCCCACGGGCCTAGCCCTTGTGTCCCCCTACTCTTAAAATCAGCCTTATAGACACCTGTACGTCCTAATGAGCCTTTGACGAGGGGGCTTATACAGGGGCATGGGCAAAACGCCCCGTTAAACTCCATCTAAAGGGGCTTGCGGTCTTGCCCTCATCGGCCTGTTCCCTTACTCTGGCAAATGAGCCCTATTGTCCCTGGTCTACTTGTACGTTCTGCATGGCCTTTTATGAGGGGGATTGAGGGATGAATTAGCATGGGTTATGAACGGTCCCTAAACGGTCTCTGTGTAGTATGAACTAGTAGGCAATGGAGATATTTATCCTTGTCTATGTTTGTTATGCACGATAATGCTCTCAGAGAGAACATAATAGTGGTGATAATAATACGAGTGTACACGTAATAGTATGGAAAATATATATCCCTTTGATGTTTGAGTAATCCCGACAAATGCTCACAATAGAATAGACATGAAGGATTTCTCTCTCAAATAAAGACATTCATTTATTTCTCTCCACTCTTTTTTCGCAATCTCGTCGTCTACAATTATTATAATATTATTACTTAAGACCTTATAGAGAATCTAGAGGCTTGAATATGTGCACACGTGTGTGTGGAGTACATTTAACACATTCTGTACAATAGAGGCTTTTCCCACTTTCATGTCCCTTGTAGAATTTACTTAACTAAGGAGAACATGCGGCTTGTCACTAATTCACTAATTACCATCATAAAAGATGTAATAATTTGTCTCTTTATGAACAAGGGGTTCAAATCTCAGAATTCAATCTCCAACAGTCTACTTATAAATCCCCCACTCCCCACATAACTCGAGCTTCAACGAATGTACAGGAACTTTAATGGAGATTACAACATTATGAACAACAATGAGGGGGGTGATTAATTAATAATTACAAAGTTAAAGGACAAGAGAACAATGCAATTAATAATAACCCGTGGGACTAATCTCATTAAAGCTCAAGCGGGACAAACGTCCCAAGAACAACTAATCGGAAATGATGTGTCTACACACTTAAGACTACTACATATTTTTTTAATAACTTAACTAGCTTTAATTAAAAAAAAAATTAATTACTAATTATTCTCTGTGAGATACGTACATCCTACTTTATAAGCTAGTGGATAGTAATCTAATGGGATTACCGGATGACATGTAAATAACTCATATTTAATTACAATTATAAACACAAGTGCAAACAAAGTTGTAATTCATACGTCTTGAGACTTTGTCAGATTAGGATCGAGAGGATTCTCATAATAGGGAGTTTGAGCCACAGTGGCTTCTGATTGTGACTGTAGCAATGCTCTTAACATTGGTACAGAAATCAAAAATCACTGTAACACAAACTCCCTCATAATTAACTTTTTAATTCCTAATTAAAGTCGAATTCTACACAAAAGTTGGTGATAATAAAGCTCTTATATTTTTCCGAGTTCAACAGAGAGAGAGGCCAGTGCGGGTGTTGTGTAGGATCTTGAGGATGAGAGGATCGTGATATAATCTCTGATTGATAATGATAACATGGCAATAAGAAACGAGAGATTATCTCTGTATTGTTTTGAATAGTCACACCAAGTGAATGCAACGCTCGGCTTGAGTTAAGTGCTCAGTAGGATGATCAAGTGTTGTAATAGTAAGTTTGAGGGAGTCTGTTGTTGCGTGCAAATAATAACAGCATTACCTCACACACACACCGGCTTAATTAATCAAAACGAAGAGGGTGGATTTTAGTCATTAATCATGGTATCATCATTGCTATTAGCAATGCTGGGATTTCTCAAGTTTGAATTTGAAAAAAAATTTGACACTTGATAGAAACAAGGGCTAATTAGTTGGTTATGCTGTGAAACTCTTTGAATGATGATCGGATCGTGTTGCTCAGATTAAATAAAATAAATTAATCTTCTTCACCATAATTTAGTCAAGATAAAAGACTCTTTCGATTTTAATAAGTTGCAAAAACAATTGTACAATATTTTTAGGTTTCAGGGGGCATAGGATTTTAAATACATTTTACAAACATGTTATATTCACCAAGCTTCGTTTCCTTAATCATGTCACCGAGATAGAGACGATAGAGTTATACAAGAGACACATTCGAGCTCTTATCTTGCCAACAAAGAATCCTCTTAATTTTTTTAAATTTGGAAATAGGCAGTGGTGACCCTCGTTCAGATAAAATCCAAACTGCTACCTCCATACATTTAAATAAAATGTGGATATCATTGAAACAATAGACGAGGATGATAAATATCAATCCACTCTCACGGACTTGCTTGTTGATACTTTGATAGTTTTTTTCCCTATTGTTTTTGGAGAGGCAGGATGAGTGAATATATTTTTATATCTATAAGAACGAGTCGCGGCGGTGGTGGTGGTGGCATGGCATGGCATTGTTACAAAAAGGGAGGAACGAGCCAAAAGGAACGAATTAAACATTAATCTCATTTGTCAGCTATCATTAATTGTCCTACTCTCTCAATTACCTGCCAAACTACAACAGCAGTCTACACTCGTATCCCAACACTACGAACCAAGGATGGACGATTATGATTACAACCCTTTGAGAGAGTTATTAGTTGGCCCTCAGTGGGAAAGAGATAATGGCAATTCCTTATGCTCCCACCAACCCTTTCATTCACATAAAACTCCGTGTCACTTCCCCATCAACTCAAACTCTCAAGCCCATCACGTCTCTTCCTCCTTGTCATTCTTCTCAGCCCAAATTAGCCTCATTAATTATCCCTATTAACTTTAAACAGATAATTTATCAATTCAAGGATGCACAGGCGGCCCAATCTTCTGCCCGTAAAGGGAGTACGGGGATTGGTAATAGCTGGCAAAGGATGGAGGCTGTGGGGGGAATCCTGCGGCCGAGAGACTTTGAGCTTTTCCTGCCGCAGCCGCCGCGCTCGCGTAAGGATGATACCTCGCTGCGGACAAGGGGCTGAGCGGTGGGGTGGGGTAAGTCCTATGCATCGCTGCGGCTGCAGCTGCCATGGCTGATGAACTTAGAAGTGCACTAGAGTATAAGGAACTGGGGGTTCCGGACAAGGTGGCCAGTTGGTGTTGCTGGATCATGGCTGCGAGCGTTGCGGGGTCACTCGGGGCTGCGGAGGGCGAGGTTACTGAGGCCGAATTCGTGTGGGTTCTTAGATGCTGGAGGAGTTCTTCGGAGGAAGGGTACCTCTTCCCACAGTACGTTTCACCCACGATCCAGTTACACACGTAGGGTCTTTGTTGAGCGTTTTGTTGTTGTTGTTGTTGTTGCTGCTGTTGTTGATGGTGCTGGTGCTGGGCAGCAGCGGCAGCTGCAGCAGCATGTTGACTTAGAAATGAGGAAGGGTAGCCCAAGGCTGCAGCGGCCGCTGGACTCAGTCCTGGTGGAAGGCCCATTCCAAACAGAGAAGGTGGGAGACCCGATGCACCTGGTGGGAATGAGAACTTTGGATGATCACATTGAACACAACCAGCAGGGCAGAAAAGGCCAGAGGAGCTTGCGGATGTTCCACTGGCGCTGGAAACGGCCACAGAAGCGGCACTGCTTGTCGGAGGCATTCCGAAACCGGGGAAACCCGCTGCCGCTGCGGCAGCCATGAGAGCACTTGCACTTGCGGAAGAATTTCCACCCCCACCACCGGGACTGAACTGACACCCTGTGCAGTAAGGGTCTTTGCACACGGGAACAATGGACTCAGCTCCCGAAGATGTTTTGACACGAGAGTAGCCAATATACGGAGAACCGGAAGGATATCCCATGAGATGTGAAGCGGCTGCAAGGGAATGAGGATGTGGGGAGGCAAAAAATGGAGAACGAAATGCTGGATTTGTCGGATCAAATCCTGGAGGATAGCCACCACCACCGAATCCACTCAAACTGGACAAAGCTCCGAGATTTCCCCCTAATTTCCTATAGTCATTTCCTTGCAGAACTTCCAGTCCTGACCGAATAATTGGAGAAGCCCCTTGATCTGGTTTGGCATGAGGTGAGCTTTTTCCATCTCCTGAGGATTTCTTCGTTGAGGTGGATTCACTGGAACTTGGCTCACTGCTTGTAGTATGACTGCTTTTATGGGAATTGGATCCATTGTGAGATCCACTGGATGATTTCTTGCTCGAAGTTTCAACGTTCAACTCTCTGTCCGTGGATGTTGTAGCGGGAGGTGAGTGTCGATTATTTTTGGAAACAGGAGATTGAGATCCGGAAGAAGATTGATTGTTATTCTTTGGTGGAACAGTTTTAGAAGTTTCGGAAGATGAGGAATGATTCATCTTATCTTCACATTTCGCTTTTGAAGATGACGAAGAAGTAAGAGAAGACTCATACGGCCTGAAGGCTGCTGGAGAACTTTTTCCAACTGGTGAAGTTGATGGACTTATTTTTCCATTCGGTTTATTATTAGTCGAGCCACAAGAACTGCCACTGCTCCTTGGACGGGAACTTTCCGGCTCTGACTTGAGACTGTTATTACTGCTTTCACTACATGTTGAGGATTTTCTCTTTGAGGAATCCAAGAGGGATTTCACTGGTGGTGAATCGGATCCAATTTGGCTGCAAGTCTGAGCCAGCAATGCCAGTGGGGATTGTTTTGAGTCCAACTGAAATTGAAAAATAAATCGAGATTAAGAACTTGTAGTTGTAATAATGTACTGAGTCCGGATATTAAAGATTCTTGAAAAGATGTCTCGCATTCTCAACTCACCGACGAGGACAAAGGACCCAAGTAATCCGGTTGAAGGTATTGATTTGGGCCGGCTCCCAACATGTTGTTATGCCCTTCCATATCCAAAACGACCATTTGAAACTATTTTATTGTTTACACCTTTTCCAAGAGTACACAATTCATACAAGTTACTGAATGAAATTACACATTCCACAACAATGGATCAAAATCCAAATTAATTCAATCCAACTCAGAACTTGCAAGTGTTCAGATTGAATCCAGGCTCAAAATATCCGTTTCTGGTTCTCAAATAATTTCCAAACTTTCAAAAAACACAGACTTCAACTTTCCCAAAAGGTACTGAACTTTTAATATTTGAAACTTGAGCTTGGACGTACTTTGCTATAGTTTTTCCTTAGCGATTTAACCGAGCGTGGTTTCCCCTCGAGATTACTAGAGAGACTGAATCCTCCGTAGATTCCAACTGAAAACTTAGTGCCTGAGAAGCCCAAACTGGTTAGTGTGGTTCTTGCGCATTTTCATTGGGGTTACAATCCAAGGGGGATTCCTTGCCATCTTTTCATAGCCCCTTCAGCTCTTGTTCACACACAAGTACTACATACAACTGTGAACTACAAACATTATCATACTCCAAAGTAAAGGGTGATTCCAAAAAGTGAAGCTCACAGCCTCGTACCACCAGTGTCAAGTCCGTGTGCGGTTCTTCAGCTTGTTAAACGCTGACTGAAATGAGCTACAAGAGAGAGAGGGAGAAGACAGAAATCACATTAAAATTGACTCATGAACACGAGAAAAAATAATTGAATTCCCCTTGATTTTCAGCTTACCTTCGCTCCCTTGGGTAATAAATTAATGATAATTGTCCCTTCCATTCCCACCTTTTTGATTACTACAATGGAGAAGAAAAAAATACACCACCAATGTCCAAGTCCACATGCCACACAGATAAATATAACTAATTGAATCCCAGCTCCTGCTTCTACTATTAGCACAGGATTAAATGATAAAGGCTAATTGAGTTATACCAGTGGAATCCAAAGTGACAGCCGGGGTTAGCAGATTTCTACAAGTTGATTTCATTCCATTTATCTTCTCTCTTTCTTCATGGCTTAATCCAATAAATAAACTGTCTACTCTCCGAGTTGAACTAGCAGATTAACTTAATCAGAGTCTAATTAAACACAGTCCAACTACATATATAGGCCAAAGGGCATGGATCCATCTCCTCTCAGACATGACTTGTGAGTTTTAAAACCCTCTCCGAACGACTTGAGCTGTCGTAACTCCCTATTCTACCCATTCACATTAAAAAACTAAGAAATTAACGACGTGTACGCAAGAATTTGCATCTCCTATCCAAGTCGACTCATTCATAACGGTTCTTGGAACACCTTTCTGTGAACATCTGAGAGCTGGCACGAATCCACTTGTTCACAACTGCACAGATTGGAGACACTGAGTTTTTTATCGGCTCACTTTTTCATGAAATTTAATCAAATGTGTTTATATTCAGGAATAAGGAGTTACCCCATTTTTCTCCGTATAGTAGAGGACATCCACCATGAAGCATTAGTTCATTTTCCTCCCCGTTTTTACTCAGATTGAACCAAAACAAGGCTGAGCCTTTGATCGGTTGGGCAAGAACTCCGAGCCTAGGAAATGCGGTACCAGCACCACCACCAGTCCTTACGCTGTTCAGCTATAGGTTGAAAGGGAAAGATGGTTAGATTGTTAGATACGACTAGTTTCGTAGTTTGGTGTACATTAATCCAATCTTTTGTAAGGAATATAAATTATGTCTGTATCACTTGCATAAAACATTACAGTTGCAATCCGGTCGCCAATAAAGATCTCTCGTCCTGTTAGCTCTCGCGAATAACTTTCTTTCTAGCAATAAATCAACGAGTAATTGGGAAATTGCCTAAGTCCTAATAAATAATAGTGTCATAAGTTGGGAGGGAGATTACTTAGCGTACTTGGTAATACGAGTCAAAATGAGTGTCATAGAAGCCTCCAATGGGGCCGTAGCATGAAACTTGACTGTGTTCAGCAGATATCCCCGTTTTAGCATCAAGCCCAGTTGCCTCTTTGATGATTTTGGGGATTTTCAAAAGAATCGGGCTCATCGATTCATTAATCCAAGCCGAGTTAGATATCCTTCCATAAGATAATAGAGGCTTCTTGTTCTTTACTAGGCCGACGACACCAGCTCGCTTCAGCCGAGCTCCTGCTTGGTCTTTAAGATGACTTATGAGATGAACGGGGAGGATATCATAAAACTGTACCAATCCAGCCACTTCGTTATGCATCTCCACTTTTAAAGGCTTGATTAAGAGCCATGGATTGTCCCTTTTGTACCAGCATTTGAGGTTCTTTGTAAATACTGGAGCCTACGAGTAGAAATACAGTGACCAGTAAGTGATGTATGATTTGTTAAGAAAGATTTATAGCTGCTGTGTATGACACTATGACAGCTCAAAACTCACTCGAATAACTTCTCCTCGACAAAGTGAATGGAAAGTGGCGGTGTCGAATTTGTTCTTTTTCAGAGTTTTGAAAGATCCAAAGCCCACAGATTCTTCAAAAAGTTCTAGTGCATCCAGCTGTTCCAAATCAAAACTTAATACACTCGAAAAAGTGTACTCACTATGAGCTGGAATTTTTTTGTACGAGTTGTGCTAAATCACCAATAAATACATAAATAAATTGTTAGCACTGATGTTCCTCAAACTGACCGACATGGAATTACAAATCGTCATACCATGTATATGCCAACCCTGAGGTCTGCTTTCACAACCTCTGGTTTCACAGACGTGTCCTTCCCTTGAGTAGCCATCAAGTACGCCTGTCGAAGCCATAGAAGGCCCTGAGTGAACCTTTTCGTCGCCAAAGCTCGCTTCCCCACATAATGGACATCCAAAGCACTTAGTCCTGAATCCGTTTCTAAATCCACGAGCTTCCCTTTCGTTATCTACGCAAAAATATAATCCCAAATTAAGTAGCCAAATCTGCAGAATAAAAAATTCCACACACTTTTGATTTAACTTCGTACGTCGGAAGTGCTAATCTTGTAAGCCTCCTGGATCCTCAGAATCCCATCAGCTGCTCCGTCAAGTTCTTCCAAATGAATCGGTGGGGTCACCTTCTTGGAAATAGTCACAAGTTCTACTCATGTATCACAGATCACACAGTTAAAACAATAATCCTTGGATTTAATTTTAAAATTTTATAAAAACACTTCAAAACTCCCTTACCTTTTCGTAATGGGAAGAGATTGAGGATTTTAGAGAAATCGTAGAAAAGCCGACGCAAAAGTCTAAATACCTTTAACGGATGCAAGGAGATGATTTTCGTAGCATTTTCTAAGTCCCTCTCCGTCCCAAATATTTTCGGAGGTGAATAGGTCAACAAGCCTTGCTGTATGTGAAGGTCAGCTGTTTTAGACGGAAAGACGCTTTCCTGATAGTCCCGGAGATAACTGAAATTATTGATTAACATTAAAAGGTTTAAAGTTAAATCCAACACATGATATTTGTAAAAGATACAGACCTTAAGATTTGAAACCGCTTATTCCGATTGCTAGAAGCCTTGAGGCTCTCCAGTCTCTTTAAACTTTTGAAAAGCCAAGGGATCAGCTCCTGTTCCATTCTACTCAGCCGTTGGACTTGAGACACTGAGAAGAAATACTGACTGTCACTGTAGACGGCATCACCCCCATAAATACTTGTTTCTTCGTTCCAACTTTCAAATTCAAAATCCCCGCCCGTTTCATTCTCAATCCTGGATATGTTAGTACCGTTTTCCATCCCATTAGAACTTAAGCCCCTTTCCTTATCGTTTAATAAAACAGATTGGGAAAACTTTGGAGATTCGATAAACTTATCAGGGTGGTCAGTTTCAATTTTCAAAGGAAGATAGTCAGCGAGGATTATAAGGATCCCGACACCAAGGACACTGTGGAAGAGAACGGCAAATATCTGGGGCATAGTGAAAAACTGTTCCATAGTGTTTAAATGCAAATATAATCTAAGCTGTCAAATATTACAATGACTGCTGGTAATATATTATTTTAGTTTATGAATGTTTAAGCTTGACATATAAAATTAATAACTTAGGAATCGTACCTGAATTATTTCGTAAACACGGAAGTTTTATTCATTGATTCAAATGAAATTAAACCCTGTGATTCCAATACCCGGAAAAACACGAATGTTAATGAAAAAGAGTTTTGTTTTGATTTAAAAAATACATAATTAAAAAATTCACGAACAAAGTGACAACACAAGGTAATTAAATTGCAAAGAATATTTATTATAACATTTCAAGGACTTTCTAAACTGCAGGTAA
This sequence comes from Agrenia bidenticulata, assembly GCA_034694785.1. Taxonomy (NCBI): domain Eukaryota; kingdom Metazoa; phylum Arthropoda; class Collembola; order Entomobryomorpha; family Isotomidae; genus Agrenia; species Agrenia bidenticulata. The sequence continues at coordinate 42,052 of JAQFYM010000396.1, forward strand.
TTATTTTGTTAGTTACTTAATTACTAATTAATACAGTGACAAAAGTCATACATTTTGAAGAAAAAACTTTGCATCACATTAAAACAATCGCAAAAACATAAATCCATCATAGCTTGAAACAGCTTAGGATTTTCCAGCTTCTGAAATTGTTTAGACTGACAACTGAGTACTGTCAAAATGATTTTGAAAAAAATCAATTCAAAATCCCACATAGAACTCTGTCCATAAAAATATGAATAAGATTGACAGTGTTGACCTATAACTCCCAAAGCCACTACTGTCAATACTCATCCATCACCTCTCATTCTAAAAACATCTCCCAAAGCAAAGAATGCATAATTCATTACTTTAAACAAGACTCGTAGGTCTAGAATGGACTTTGAAAAAAGCCTCATCTACAAATCCATCAACATCCGATTTTAAATGGAAAGCCATAACGAAGCCATAAATAACAAAAAGATAATAAAAAGCCAACATCCAAGCTCGTCATCCCTCTAATCCCTCAGAGTTCGTCCACGATCCCCGAGTTATGACCAAGACCAAATGTGCAAACAATGCGGTTGTCTGTCGGTGCATCGAATCGTCAAATTATGAGCTTTTTTTTGTTGGTTATAAACACAATTCTCTCTCCATTGCTGAGATGGAGATGAACACTAGAGGAGACGTGGTATGGAGGATTAGGAGAGTTGTATCAAAATATAAATAAATTTGTATTCAAAAAGCCAGAAGGCCGACCAAGGGGATGCCGTCATCGTGATGATCATCACTACAAAACCATCATCATCATCATAATTATAATCATCCAGTCATCATCAAGGGGTTTTTTCATTTCTAAAGAACTTACAAACACAAGTCATTAATCAATGTATTCAAACATTCACATTTCTCAAAGGGTTGTTATTATAATTCATAATACGGTGGGGACTGTCCACAAACCACGGGCGACCGCTCAAGCTACCTACAAACTCGTATACCACCTTAATGGTCATATCTTTAATCCTGAGTCCAGCATGACCTCATACTACTGTAGCATTAAAGATATGACCCCTAATGGTCAAAAGATGCTCATCCCCTGACCATCGGATAAATTCAAGGGCCGTATCTTTAATGCTGAGTTGAGCATTAAAGTTTATAAGAATATATTAATCCCTAGGACGATTTTAAGGGTCAGAGGGTCACTCCAGGGCCCGAGTGTTCCCTGGAATTTGAGTCTTCCCTCTAAATTATCATTGCCGTGAGTACGAGGTTGGGCTCAACTCATCTTGAACATTATAGATTCTACTCTATCAGCCCAAAATGCTTGTGCCCAGGATGCATTTGAGGGTCAGAGGGTTACTAGAGTGACCCAGCGTTGTCTGGAATTTGAGTGTGTTGTAAATGCTATGGACGGTCCTGATAATTAGGAGTAAGGCTTAGATGGATTACAGAATTTCATGGGTGAACTGGTTTGATAATAATTATTTATGAATTTAATTCTTGTCCCAATTGCGTGGAGAATAAATTGTCTTTTGAGGCCGACAAAAGAGATAGGGAGCAGATGAGCTTGGCCCGTTTGTATGGGCTGGTGTATATGTGTGTGACATAAATTATTCTCTTGGCAAACCTTGTCCAATTCCAGTGACAATGTGTCACAGGCCACATGGCCATTTATACATTTCACTCCGTGACGAATCCCATGTTGTGACTATGAATTTTAATCACTTTGAAAAAAAAATTCTTTCTCAACCGACGAGCCATATAGTTTAGCTGTTTACACTAACTTAAAATTTCATTGTTAGTCATAGTTCTTTGGGAATTATTTATTCTCTCTTGTTTTATCCCTTTTAAATGATGGATGAGAGCATCTTGTCCATTCCGTATAACCAAGGGGGAATAAATGGCTGAAAATTAATGGAAATTCCTATTTGCCTTCGTATGTACATTGTTGTGTTTTTAACATGGGATTTTAAATGCCTTTTCTCCACAGTCACGTACACATAAATCATGTCCGCCATACTCGATAAATTTTCAAGCTTGAAAACCTACAAGATTTCCGAAAACTACTGACCTAGAATAACGTGTGGAAAAAATATTTTTATTTCAATCACAGGTGAATCAATTTGAGGTTCAGAGAGTCTTATCTAATAATTTTCACCCATAATTCAAGGTGAGTAAAATTCTCTAAGCTATTCTGTCTAAAAGTGGAGAAGGCTGAGTAAATTAGAAGAAGAGGAAATAAAAGCCGGGTTCGAAAGAGTTGGAAGGTGGTGCACACTCCGTTGACACTTTAAGAGCGTTTGTCTTCTTAAGAGTTGAATAAATGGCAGGAGCCAAAGTCAGCCTTGACTACCCGGGTAATTAGTCAGGGAAAAATATTGCCAAGGAGGAGGATTCCTCACACACCCGACCCGGTCTGCTGCTACGAGACGAGTTAGGAGAGTTGAGAATGTTTTCGGAGGAAACGTGTAGATACAAAAGGATTGGTCGTGGACGGAAGACAGGACATGCTGTCGACAATAAATTCACATTTGTCACCACCAAGGACACCCACCACTTACTTCCCTCCCACTTCCAACCTCATAAATTCACCAGACAGAATTCCCGGATTCAAAGTGCTTGTCACCCGTCTTCCGGGTCACAGATTTGGCCAAATGCCCGCCTCTATACTCTACACTTACATATCCGAGAACAACCCGGCCAATCATATTATATAACCCGGAACATGTACTCAGTATACCTACGTCTTTCAAATACATGAGAACCTTCATCTCGACACAGGGTCGTACTCATTCCACCCTTACGATCTCGTAGACATTGTCGGCAAGATATTGCCCTTGTTTTCGAAACGCCAATATGGTTCAGTGTCCCCCTAAGGAGACCACAGCTACGGATAAACTGTCCCCTTCATCTCAAAACAGCAGGGTCGTACTCATCGCACCCTTACGATCTCATTGTCGGTGAGAGGCTCTCCGTCCCTTTGTCTATTTTCAAACTGCCCCTGCAATACGGTGACGACAGGAAGGAAAGACCCCGTACAATACCCTGTTGATCGTATGTACGCTTAAATATGAAGGCTAAGGGAGTCCGGCCCTGATTTGAAACATTAGTTGTAACTAACTACAAAGTCTAGATCCCATCTGTATCCTCTTGGTCGTATGCACCAGCCGAGTATTAGTTGGAGTAAACATTCCAAGATTTATTTGCATCGTTCCCCCTACTTAATGCCCGGATTCGGGTAATAAACATAAAAATTTATTGTTTATTTACTCCTACAATACATTACACCTCCGAGAGCCCTGTCTGACAGACAAATCTTCCTTCACGAACTCCTCACATCCCTCACGTCTCCTTCCAGATGGCAAAATATTAAATAGCCCAGCATGCCTCACGTTAAAACCTTCCACATATTATAAAACCAAAAGACAAAGTCCTCCACACAACATCCAGACTGGCTCACACTCTGTTCCAACAACCCGCGTGGGCTTTAATGATTTGTATTCATTCTCAATAGCTTTTCTAAAGGATTTAGAAAGGAGACGTCTTTTAACATTCCCTTTAAGACGGAGTCAAGATTTGTCTTAGAGGGAGAGTCGGGTATTAGCATTTAAGAGCTTCCCTCTGAGCCTGATTTATTAATTGCTAATTTAAAAGACCTAATCCACACTGCCAACTCGGAGGAGCAACAGTAATCATTTAAGGCTTATGGAGCAGGGACTCTGTGTGTGGATTATGCTGGAGCCATCACCTTGTAAATCCACAGTGCTAAACCCTACTAGTTACAAGTTAAGGCTTTCCAACTCTTTTAGAGGAGTTTAACAGGAAGGTTTAATGACTCAATAAATAGCGAGCGGAAGGATTTATGAGAACCAGTTGGCAAAAAAAAGAGCCCATTGTTCACCATGGACGAAAAACTAAAGAGCTGAATGGACTCACGCTAACTTCATCCGTTGTCTGTACTCTTATGAGACATCATAGACGATACAGGGATGTGGTTATCACATAGGTCAAAGGTAGAGGGGTGCCCTAAGAGATTTTAAGTCCCTTAAAAAATCTGCAGGGTCACTATTGGACCTTGAGTTAAGTTACAGAGTAGGGTCAAAGTGATTCCATAGGTCCAGAGATAAGTCATTGATGTGTCTCGAGAGAATACGGCCATGGTACCAAAGAGGTGGACATTGACATGGACTATGGACAGGTCCCGTATGGCACCATGGCATCTCTTCGTCTCTTTCCTAAGAGCTCCTGTGCAATGTCCTTCTTGTCCCATCGGAATAAAATGATCATTAACGCTCAGGAGGACGTTGACTAATGACTCATTTGTCAGAGTAATTTATGGATCAAAGAGGCCAGGCGGGTTGGTCTATGTAACAATGGGAATATGCAAATGTGCCAGGGCTGAAAAGCAAGTGGCAGAGCTAGTAGCAACTTGGATGATATAAGAGATGTGCATGTGTGTATAAAAAACTGTTTATTTATCGACTCTGTGGGTTAATTAGGAATGCTACTGGTTTTTCAGGCTTGTCAATCTCGAAATTCAGGGTGGACACTTAATTTGAACTACAATGGAAATCAGGATGAACAATGGTGAGGAGTTGGGGTCGTAAATTCCCAAGTGGTCACTAACCATACCGACAGACCGAGCCAAAATAGGGTTGACAGGTGACAAGGGCTTGGAAGATTTAGTAGCGGACACTTCTTCTTGGCTGGGGCACTTTAATTTAAACGAATTTAAATGAGATGTAATTGTCTGTGTGGATGTTAATTGGTCTTGGCTCTTAATGGAGTTTTTTAGTAGTGCTTGATGGGCTAGTGGTGTTTTTTTTTCGGGGGCTTAAAACAGGTAGCTGATTTATTTAATAGCGTAGCTTTTATCGATCAAGAAGGATTGTGATGGAGTTGAAGATGAGGAGCTGCTACTGGAATGTGTTTTGATTTTGTAGTTTGTAGTTTAAATGTAATTGAGAGCCACACCTTGAATTAAAATAGTTTGAGAGCTTGAGAGGGTTGACAGGTTGGAGTGGACGTTATGTTAGGGTGAAGAGGACAGCTTTATGTATTTATTCATATTGTAGAGAAGATATGAGTTGGGTGGGGTCGATTTAAAATTTCCGAACTTGGCTTCAAGGTGTTATTTATTTTATTCCTTCGTCACATTTGATATCTCAGGGGCTTTAAAGGTGCTGAATGCTGATTTATAATTACTCAAAGTATTTGGGATACTCAGGCTCTGTAGTATTTATTAAAAAATCAGATTTGGATTTTATTATCTAGTTTCTTAGGGTTGACAGACTTATAAGGTTTCAGAGGGTTGTATCACTTGGTCATATTTGTTATCCCTAGTTGGGGTCCATTTGCATTTACCTAAAACTGTCAATATTTAGTATTAAGCTGTTTTACGGAGATATCCGATTTTACGGAGATTACATGGATTGACCAACCCATATTGAAATCATCGGGCAAATAATCTTGGTCTGAGTTTTTTACGTTGGAAATTTGATTATCTACTATTCAACTCTGTTAATTCAATGCAAACGTTAAATTAGTTACGCCCTTAAAGTTGAACTACCTCCGAAAAAGTCCCAGGTAAAATCTCCGATTCTGCAGCATGAAAAAATGTTGAAAAGCCCCCCCCCCCCAGCCCCTGAAAAATATTCACCTTTGCCTCAATATAAATTTGACGGCCTCGTTCAACACCCCCTTGGACATAGCTCCATCAAGTAGTTCCTCATAGAGCTCGTAGCCAAGTCCGCCAAAAAGAGTCCCCGCGGCACCGCTCCGCTCGCCTAGTTCCCCTTTGTACCCCTCTGTGGAATAGACAAGAGAGACAAGGGCCATTTGTTCCATTAGAACATGACTGGATGTAGTAGGAGCTAGCGGTGGTGGTGGTGGCACTGGTGGCAGTGGTATTGTATGTGTGTGTGTGTATGAAAGTGGCTCAGATCACGACAAGCCCTCATTAATCATGTCACTAATTGCCATTAGTCTGTCCAACCTCCGAATTTACAACACCCCATGCCAACAACTCAAACACTCTTCTTCCTCCCATATAATAAATATACACCTTCCTCCAGGGCTCCTTTCTTCATCCAAAATCTCGCCTCGCCTTCCCAGCAATACACAACACATTCTCTCTCAACACAGTCTAGAATATAACATCTCAAATACAGTCCAACCTCTTCCTAAGAAAAAAATAGAACCCGTCCTGGAGAAATCCTTCTCAAAAGCTCTGGACAGTTCAGATTTTGAGTTAACATGGGTCTTATGGAACGATGTTCCTTAAGCCCAATGTTATTTGGATATTAGGAAAGACGAGGCCAGGGCTGCTGGAGAGTGTCCGGAGAGGTTGGACTGTAGTTGAGTCAGAGTCGGTTGTACAGGACTATGGAGATGTGGAAAGAAGAGGTATGAGATTTGTGAGTCACCCTGTGCATAATCCATGGTGATGGTTTGAGATGAGATATTTGAGAAAAACTATTAGGTCCATATATTATCCCTTTATCCCTTTGGCATCCGGATCTTCTTACAAAATATATCTCCTCTGACATACAAAAACATATCACACTCATTTTTCATCTCTTATGTATCCCATCCTCCATGGAGAATTTTTTCCCCCTACCCAAGTCCTATTATAAATATATATCTAGTCGTTAACTATAAAAGATATAAGAGTCTTGCTTCAGGTCAAAAGGGCGGTCAGGGGTACCACATGTCAAGGTGAAAAAAATTGGCCATTTCTCATGTTTTTAGGTGAAATATTTCAAGGACCTGCCCAACTGCCAACTGCCCAACTTTACACAATTACTTTACACACATTTATCATCTCTCCGTACTTTTTGGCCTTCCTCTCTCCTTTAGTTGATAGCACCAGCTCGGCTTTCTATACCACAGACTCTCTTCACAGTCCAAAGGATAATTAATTACCTCCGATCACTCCTCTACACAAATTTAGAAATCTATATTCCATAGTTTTTTTAACGAGGCCCTTTCAGGCCGGATTTGAGCATTGACTACTGACTCAGTCCTCTCAATCATGTCATTGACACTTCATACGGCCTACCTATCTACCATCATCATTCTTCATCAGTGGGAACGATTAAGCAAGCTCCGTTGGTTAAATCATCAATACCTGACCCCTTTTTGACCTCTTGGAATCTCGTGTCTCCTCCAGCATTTGAAGATTAAACTTTGAAATCTTCCTTTCCAAGGTGTCCGCTGGTAAACATAACAATGCCTGACCCCCTTTGACCTCCTTTGTGCATTTACCCCAGAATCTACATTATAGTCTTTCAATGAGGGATATTTAGTGCCAGATTTATTTCCAACTGTAGAGCCCCCATAGAAAGGGATGAAAGAGCCGAGGGGACTTCCTCATCTTGATCTCCTCCAGATCTAGCGATTCAACTTGGTCGTAAATGGATAACCGGATGGGATTCGGTTCTACTAAAGCGGATCTCTCTGAGCTAAAAAGCCCTTGAATTTTTCAAAGTAGGTACGTGTCGTGTTGTATATAATGGCTTCCCCCCCGAAGCAGTAAAGATCATCGATCCACCTCAGCCCTGTGTCTTGTTAGCCTGGTCAAATTGGCAATAAATAAGCTCCGAAAGGTTTTCCATCTTGATAGATTTAGTCCCTATAAAAGTGTCAGAGAGATTCCATCTGAATCCACAATCCATTCTCCAGGGGGGGAAGGAACCACAAGAGCCGATTCCCAAGGCTCTACTTGTTTACAACCCACATGACAATCCACGCGTATATCTACTACACATGTACTCACTACTACTGGACACATACTCCAGATGCTATGTCTGAAAATATTTCGGTTTTTTTGGTAAAAAAGTGTCCAAAAAACCGGCGATGTCCCAAAGTTAAAAATGTTTCAATAAGCTGGGACAAATTGAAAAGAAATAGCCCCTAGTGTGTAGAGCACATATGTATAAATTACTACTGGACTTCTGGACCTTTTAAGTTCAAATTTCGAAACTTTTTTTTAAAAATTAATCTTATGAAAATTGTCCTGTAACATTGCAAGAATTTAAAACAAATACAAAAGTAGACACTGATTCGACTGTCATCAGCCCACGTATATAAAAAGATGTAAATACTACTAGTGAATATTTCGAAACTATTTTCTTCAAAAATATTTCCAAGCTCAAAAGATTCCGTCCGTGTCGAGGGATTAAAAAAACAAGGAGAGTACAAGCTCCACTCTGATAAAATAATTGAAAAGGATCAAACTGGAGGATAAAGCCGAGATTTATTTCCCAACTATCTCATCCTCCTCATCATACTCATCCTATTTAGCTTTTGTAGGCTGATGACTAGTGTGTGTAGTAGTGGTGGTGGTGATTGTTGTAAATCCCAACCCGACTTGTCTCAGATGATGATAAGGTAGGTGAGATCACGAGATTGGATGTCAAGAGTCAAAGTGAGCCGAAATATAGTAAACTAAATCCCGACGTGACTCAAGAAGGTGTTTCTCACTTCATGCCCTGTCCAACTCTCCTTTATACTTTTTCTCTCTCTCTCCACAAGAACTGTGTAATAAACACTTGAGCCCAGAGGTCATAGATATCCCTATAGGCTCCTAGTGGAATAAAATCCGCACCAGCCCGTCCTACGGAAGAGTGAGAGGAGCTAGAGAGAAGGTGGGCGACTATTTAAGGACTTAAGGGTAGTTAGCTGTATAGAGGGGTTATGAGTTGTTAGCGGATTGGATTTAATGTTGACTTAGAGTCGGAGGTAATAGTTATAAAAGTGTAAAGGGGAGGTAGAGGGGCATAAATTCCCGTCAACTAATCGAGCCCTGTCAGACGGACATTTTCCAGGGCCGTTGGGCTGACAGCCGGCTCATCTAATCCCCAGAAATGATTTATCCCCCACTTTCCACGTCTTTCCTACTTCCAGCCCTCTTTCCTTCCATAACAGATTCTTTATCCTCTCGGGGGGTGTCCATGGATTGCGGGCACAAGGCCTTTTCATCTTCTCACAAGGAAGCGGACTTTGACGAGGTTTTCTTGGATGTGGAATGACTCGAATGACTGGGCTGGCGGATCATGCATAAGGATGGGTTAAATAACATGCTTTAGAATTTTAAATACTTTAATTTTTTTAAATACTCAAATTATTTCAATTTTTTAATTATTAACTCTGAATTATCCTTCCTTAGATTAGTTAATAATTGTCAAACTTCATCTGTTTAAATGTGGTGTGTTTCAATTTTTAATTGGAAAAGATGAGGGGTTTTTAAACACTTCAAAATACTGTTCTTGTAAAATACTTTTAAAAAACAATTTTTTAGCAATTTTTTTGAATTTTAAATCCTGGGTTTTTAATTACTTTGATATAAAAAATGTGTTTTCCAGTTGACCACAGGCTTTTCTACTGACTGACTTTCTTCAAGCAAGTTGTTAGTTTCGAATTACTTTGCAATAAATATTTTCCAATTACTTTGAAATCTTTTATTCAAAAGTTTAGTACCATAGCGCAGCTAGTCTCTATTAAAAAGGCCAACCTTAAAATTTCAATCCCATCAAATCCCTAAAACCCGAATTCAAAAGCAGCTTTAAAAAAACTTGATATAATCCGAGCGGAAACTACCCGTCCGCCGTCATCCCAAGTCCCAGCTATTTTAGTATCACATTTTGAGCATAGTGGATGGACAGCCCTTGGGATATATATCCTCATGTGTCAGTCTATCTCGTATCCTAAGTATCTCGCTTCTTATCCATTCTTTATGTCCAACAAGCTTCAAAAACAACGATTTCGTTCCCCATTATTTTCCCAACACGAATTTAGGAGATGGACGGCCGGCCGTTGGAGTTCCTGCTCCGTCTTATGTTTTTATGCTTTTAATCTACTCATTCTATGTCTAAGAATACCAAGAGAGTTACTTGCTTTTTTTATCTATCTACCACCACCGCCGCCACTAACTCTCCAATATCACAATGAAGTATGAAGCTTGCTTTTTTTATTACTCCCTTCATTCTATGACCATCACCGGTTTTTTATTACCACCACCACCCACCACCGTCCTCCGATTGTCTTGTTCTTTCTTAAAGTGGATTTATGCACGAACACGGCCATTTCAATCTTTATGCTTCCTCTACCCATTCCTTAGACTTTCCAACTCTAACCTCTTCAAAGTTATACAATCTCAGCTTCTATTTATGTGTACCGGGGGGGGGGACTTTTTGGAGCTACACATTGTCGAGGAGCATTATGAATCCATTTTGTTTTAGATACATGTTATTTAGGAATTTGAATTAAGCTGGAGAGACTCAAGGCGTAGGGGGGGGGGCAAGTGGTGGTGGCCTCGACTTTAAACACACCTTTAATGCTAAAAGTTGTGGAATGTCATGACTTTTGAGAGAAATTAGACTGAACGTTGGTTACTTAGATGGTATTCAAGGTGACCCTGGCCTGAGGATGGAACCCTGAGCATTGAAAACCGATTTAGTAGACTGAAATCCTGATTTTATTATAATGAGGGGAATAGCCATGAAGGAAACCTTGTTTTATTATTGGATAGTGAAATAGTCGATGAATCCCCTCCAAGGCGATTGATGGAATACTGACATATGACATGTCATTTGTACCCAGGTTTTCAGAATCGTAATAGTGTCATATTTAATTGGATGATAGGGACATCAAGGGAATCAGTATGAACAGTCATAAGTGGGATTAAAGCAGTGTCTGACACTGTCGTGCTTATAAATCTCCTTATTTACCAACCCGCATAACCGAAATCGGTTATTTTAAACTTGCTAACCTTCCAATTCGGTATATCCGTTTACACTCCCGCATGCAAGAACTAGGAAAATTTGTAAAACCCACTTGGCATTTTGACCATCCAAAATCGTTGGTATTTAATAATTAATAACTTAACCAAGATACGAATCTTCCTCTGAAAATAATTTAAAGTGAAACATTAGAAGCTCATCGACATTGACTCGAAAAAAAGCTACTGCAACTCCTACTTTATTCCACACTAATACACAAGGCCCCCTCCTAACTACTTGACAAACACACAAATCCAACCCAATCTCTAAATCATATGTAAATGTAATGTATCCCGTAATTGGCAATACCGCCCAATTACATTCTCAGTAATACAGATGACCAAGGCAGTCTCTACCCCTTAATAAAACATTTTCAAATCCTCCCAATGTCAATACCCCATCCTAACCGTTTCATGCTCCCCCCTTTCGACTATTAAATGGGCAATGGCCAACCTTCATTAAAATTTAACTCCTTTGTCCCTCCATATATGAGCGGATAGCTCCGAGTTCAGGCTCAATTCCATCTTGTCATCCCGACTTATCAATACGGACCAACTCTTATCAGAATTTTTCGAAAACGAAATCCCCGAGAAACAAATCCAAATGTCCCATTTCCTAATCCAACTCTTTTTTACAACTTCGATTACTTGTCTAATTGCTGGACCAGTGTCCCCCCTCCGGTTGCCCACCCTGACAAAGACCCAAATCTTCCTAACCCGTCTGATCAACACCCAACTGTCCCACTGTACCCTTTTGCTGTTCCAAGACCGCTATGACAATTCTGACACTGTTGACCACATAGTCCACAACACCAATCTCAACTACTTCTCCGTCAAGTATGCCTTCCCGACCAACAGCCAAATTAAAAAGTTTGTCGATGCCGTTCAGGAGTTCCACCTCCCTTCGAGCAACATCACCTCGGTGCTGAGTTCCACAGGGTCCCTGCCTCTCCACTATCCTATAACAGTCTCGAACTACCACCGACGGAGTCCCCAGTGCCTGGTAGCTATTCTAATGATCAATGACCTCCGACCTCAGTTCATCCAGCAAGTCTACAACCTCCTCACTCCGGTCTACATCCCCATAACGAGGAAGGACGAGGACTACTACGTCTTCCTCACCAAGCCATGGTTGATGAAGAATCTGCTGCTTATGAGGGAGCTGCCGGGTAGGATTAAATACAAAATCGCCATAGGGGAGGAGCCTAAGGGGGAGCTGGCTATTCGGACCGTTTGCTTTTTCTGTGGAGCGAATGGTGAGCCGGTGGTGCTGGATTACCCGGAGGATGATTCAGGGGGATTCGATTACTTCCCGGATTTTGTAGAGAATCTGAATGGGAGGATCCTTCATGTGGCGTGCCCGTATATTAGAGCGAGGGTTGAGGCGGATGCCCCTTGGACGGGGGTGAGCAATGCTAAGAGGGGGATCTGGAAGAATCTCTTTGAGGAGTTTTTGACGGTAATTTTATCTTGGGGTTTAAAAAAATTTATTAGGATTTGGGGATTGAGATTTGATTGAACTTTTGACAGGTCAAGTTTAATTTCACCTACCACCTTTTTGTGTCTACGGGGAAGGATGGGAATTTCGGCGGTGGTGGTACGGGTTTGCAGTTGCCCAATGGGACATGGATCGGTAAGTTTTAATATTCGAAATTTTGGAACCCGGGGATATTCCATTAAAGTTATTGGTTTCGTAAACTTTTAGGTGTCACGGGTGACATTGTATCAGGGAAAGCTGACATCGGAATCGTAACGGCTAATACACCTAAACGAAGTAATTAAAAATTCATAAATTTAGAAAAAGTTAAAATCTAAATAATAATTACCACCCATAATAAACAGTTCGATACATCGACTTCACCCACTCTTTCTTCGACATCGGCTACTTGACCTTCGTGACCTCAGAGGGTTCCAGAGTGTACAGCCCAGCAGCTCTACTCTGGCCCTTCGACCTCCTAATGTGGTTCTGCATCTTCCTCAGCTGCCTCGTTGCCTTCGGGGTCTTCACATTGATAATCCGAGCAATATTCTGGCTGGACATAGGCGATTCTGACAGCATGTCCTTCGCCCGAAGGGGCATGGTCAGCAACGACGTCTGGAGCTTCAAGTACCAAATCCAGTTCATAATGACCTCCTTCCTCGACCAAGACTGCGTCCTCCCGACCTTCACACCCTTAAGGACCTTCGTGGCCATCTGGCTCTTCTTCACCCTCGTCCTCACCACGATCTACAGGTCAAAGCTTGTCAGTCTCCTCGCCTTCCCTGTAATCTCGGAGCTGCCGACGACTTTCGACGAGTTGGCCTACTCTCCGTATGACGTCGGCTTCATGAAGCACGGGGACTCGGCTTACAACACTCTGGCCGCAAGCACGGACCCCGTCTATGTCAAGCTGGTCAGGGAAATGGAGGTTGACGCTGGCGTAGGACTGGCGTGCCTTGAAAAGGTCATCGATGCCAAGTACGGGTGCATCGCTTATGACTTTTCTCTGAGGCACTTAAGGGAGCGGAACTTGAGTGAATCTGACACTCGCAAGTTGGTCTTTGCCCCTGCCCATACTTATAATATATTTTTGGGCTTGGCCGTGGAGGGTAAGTCGATCTACAGGATAAATTTTGGGAAATGGTTAAGCTGGACTAGGGCTTTTCACTTACCTGACGTTTGGGAGACGGCGGATATGTACTACACGGTACGGCTACTCAAGAGGGAGTGGTGGTTCGCCACTAATCAGAGCGAGAAGGCGAGCAAGACGGCGGACGAGGGCGGTGACGACAATCTCACTTTGAAGCACATTTCAGGGGCCTTTTATGTTCTGGGGGTCTTGATGCTTGTGTCCCTTGTGTCCTTTTGGATCGAGCTGGTCAAGTTCAATTGGATTAAGGTGAGGTCAGCTATCGGGGTGGTGCTGAAAACTTTGTGGAGAGGCCTTAGGACATTTTTATTGATTAAGAAGTTTAAGAGACTTAGGCAGGAGCGACATTTACGGTCGTAGTTGGTCGTTTATGTCCATTGGTCTTGGCAAGGCCAAGGTTTTCGAAAATCGAAGGGCCTTTTTAAATAAATGTTTATAATTAAGGGCTTTTAGATTTAGAGAATAGTTTTCAAAATCTCTTGAGCTTTTTAGCATTGTGTCAACTATAATTTCGGTAAAATTTATGTCAGTCTATATGTCTCTCAATAACTACTTGGCGGATTTTAAAGCTGAAAAGCTCATTAGATTTACCAATAACAGACTTAAATATTATGATGTACTCAAAAAAATCGGCACTTGTCTCTTAAAAACGTCCTTATCAATACCTAGTGGACTAACGGCCCATTAGTAATCTGCAGCTTTACATCCACGTGTTAAATAAAATATTGTTATGCAAGATGATTACATGAATAAATATTATCTTACGTGCTAGAGTGTCAAAAATTATTCATACAGATATTTCAAGGCAAAATGACAGCCTCTAAGCTTTGCTAATTGACATCTAAATCCCCTACTGCCAAACACTCTTGATAACCAAGTACTCACATTCCTCACATACTCATCTGCTTTTACCCACAAGTCCACCCCGCATTTCAAAAACACAGACGATCGTATCTATTGATTTAATTTTAAAACATTTTCCTTACAAAATCATGCTACACAAACACCCTTGTCATCCTTGCGTAACCAACCACTTATAAATACAGACAGGGGCTGTTCGTAAATTTCGTGACGGAGGGGGTCTGAGGTCGCGTTATACTCTGTGTTGATGCTTGTGGAGTCTGCCTGGTTTTGCTTACGAAAGGGGGGGGGGTCTAAAAAACTGGATTTTAGCGATACATAATTTACGAACAGGTCCAAAGGGAAACTTCAAAGCAGTTTGAGGTGACGAAGCTGTGGCCCACAAGTCTCCCGTAATCCATTATTCTGAGCCTCATATTAATCATGAAAATTTAAGCTTGTCGGGTTTTTATCATGGATCAAACAAAATAGAATCTATAACAGGTTCACTTAGTTGTATATTAGCTCTGCGTGACAGGCTAATTCCAGGAACCACTCAATGTGAACACCCGTGGTGAGGTCAACCTGGATGATCATGAGTTTATCAATGTGAATTAGTCAGGCAAGCTTATGATATCCTCAAATCCCATTTTCTCATTGTTCCCGGCAGTGTTGGATTTATTATAAATTGTACGGGTAATTAGAAGCCAGGCTTAGTTTAATTACACATTTGCTAAGCTCCACAACCAACGAACTACATTTAAAAAATACGCATACAGCCTCCGCAAAATTTCCGAACACATAAGAAGAACATTCCTAAAGATTCGACATCCTGAGTAAAATGTACGCAGCCACGAAGCCCGGTATCCTCAAGATTGTCACAATCGTAAGAGATTTTCAACACGAGGCTAAGGCTGAATCAATTTGAAATTTTTAAATACATTTAGAAACCTGTGTCCTTTTATTATTAGGTACTGGGGCTGATTGTGACGTCAGTAGGATGTGCAGCCCATTTCAACTCAGTTATTCAAGATCTATGGGATATCCCAGGGGCATCAGAGGCATGTGACCTCGACCCCGACTGTCCAGGATATGCCATGACCATGGAGAGATTTTTCGTGGCTATTAATATCATCTGCCTCCTCTTGTCGGTTGGCAGTCTCATTGCTGGATTCCTGGTGGACTCCAAAGGTCTTAAAATCCCTGTAAGTTAACTAGACCCGATTCAAGTCCGATTCGGGTCAATCGGGTTTTTTACTACGACATTACAGAGTAACCACCACTCCCTCTTGAATGTGTTTAAATGTGTTTTTTCATAGGATGGGGCTTACCACGTGGTGGCTGGTATTTTGGTATTTAATGCCGGAGTTTTGATGATAGTAGCAGCGATAATGATCGACGATTATTTTCTGGGTGACCTTCAATCGGGAAGAGCTACATCGTCAAGTTCATTCCTCAAAGGGACGGCTTTTCAAGGTTACCAAGGGGCGGGGGGTTATCAGTTTTTACCGACTATAGATGCCGTTATCAAAGAATTGAGGAAGGAAATGAAATATACGGATAAGCTTGCAGCAGGGGTAAGGGGGCCAAAATGGGTTTCGGTCGAAATTCGTCAAAGTATGAGAATTAATTTTATTTTTTAAAATTATTTTATAGGCTATGGGGATGGTCAATGGAATTCTCTACTTCGTTACGGCCGGAATGGTATTTAGTAGTTAAGACTTAAGCACAGTGACTTTGCTGGAAAGGTCAGATTTAGTAAAACAATTCATAGTTCAATTTCACTTCTGTTCCTTTGAAATATTCTTATTGTACAACTATTAAAATATAACAGTTTTAATAATTGACTTATTACATGTAATTAATTAACATAGCAATGTTTCAAACAGAGACTTAAACCTCTATAAATCACAAATCAAATAAACACTCGAACCCTCTGCATTTTGTATATTTTTCTAAACACTTGACCTAGAGTCACCAAATTTTGTGTGATCATCCCTTGGCTCATTCGAAAGGTTCGACTGGGCTCTATGATAATGGAGTAGGCCGTGGGTGTCAATTGACCTTTGTTGTAAGCTAGTGGTACGTATATCTGTAAATAGCGTGCTTAGTTGCTTTGACTTGACCCGCGAAATTTTTCATGCCACTTCGTTAGGGCAAACTAATGAATTTTTATATTGAGCATTTGAGGATAAGGAATGTGGCCCATTTTATGAATTTTCAAATGAGATTTTTTTGAGACCTAGGGAGAGAATTTTTCATGCTGTTTCTTTGAAAAAAATATGAGATCAACGGGGCAAGGGACTTGAAGAATGGCCTGTTGGGCAAAAACATTGACATTTAGTAGCGAAAATTAGCGTAAATTCCATTCGGTCAGAACATTTAAAGATTTATGAACGAACAAGCCCTTCTTTGGCTACTTGCTAGGAGTGGTATCCACAGTAACGGAACAAGCAAGTCTTCCGATTCCAATCCAAAATTCCATGACAACGTCATACAAGATTTCGTGATTATAATCTTTAAATATTTCAACACAAATACTTTCAATTTTCACATTTACAGATTCGCAATTTTCGTTTGGAAATTTCACCGAAAATACCCTTTGGACATTTGACCTTGGTGACTTAGCGAACAGCAAGGAGTGGCTGCATTCACAAACTCTGCTGGATTAATCCGGAATCCGACAAACGGGGGCTTCAACAATCTCGAAATCATGGGCGAACTCGATACTGCAAACAAGAAGGCATGCGGGACCTTCTCCGTACCGATTTTGAAATTCTGTTGCGTCGTACGTTCTCCTATTTATATTCCAATTTCCAATTCATCTCTTTACAATGAATTCAATTTATAAATCTCGGATTCCCAGGTCCTAGGCTACTTGGTGGTACAAGTGGGTTGGCATGCCCACTTTGAGTCTAAATTCAACCAAGACATGTTCCATACTGAAACGGCGTTCCCTAAACCTAACACTGGGAAGAGTTTTTGCTGGGATGAGACCCCGTCCGTCGCGGGGATCAACTGTCCCTTCAATGTCGTCCACTTGGAGGGGATTTTCATCTTCAATACTGTCCTCTACCTTTTATTCTCCGTTGGAAGTCTTGTCACTGGCTTTGTCTGTAAAATACCCGGGAGCAAACTTCAGTATCACGTATGTATTCATCCATGTCATAATAAAAATCATTTCTGATCACCTGATTTTGAAATCTTAGGATAAATCCATACACATGTGCGCTGGACTGGAATTGATTGGCGCCGCCGCCTTGATATTGGCCGCCGTTGCCCAGATTGACATTTACCGAAACAAGCATTTGTGCTCAGAACCGCCATTCGGAGACACCGTCACGAAGAACAATGTGACCACCGTCAAATGTAACGAATTTGGTAATAATACGAGATTAAAAGCCTCATTCGATGACGCCATGGAGTACCAGCGCCACCAGGAAAAGTTCCTCGACAAAATCGTCGCTGGGGTAAGAAAAATCTCTTGAGCTTCAAAATATTCGAAATTCGGATTTCGAAACTCATCCCAGTTCTTAAAAAAACGTATCGAACCTTTTGCTAGTAGTTAACTGTAATCTTTGAATTTCCAGGTCCTCTGCTTTTTCCTTGGGATTCTCTACCTCTTCACATGGAGAGCTGTGGCTAAGGAAGGATGCCCTGGAGGTCAAGTTGCTCCCGCTCAAGGGGCGTGTGACCCCAATTCACCATCTTGTAATATGGACGTTGAAGCTGGAAAAGGCTCCCCTCCTGTCCCCGCTCCTGGGACCAATAAGGACGCTGTGGCAACTAAAGCTGGAGAAAACCCACCAGTCCCCGCTCCTATGGCCAATAAGGACGCTGCGGCTACTGAAGCTGGGAAAAATCCCCCTGACACAACTCCTAAGAGCCCTACTAAAGGGGGGTCCTTGGCCAAGCTCTAGTCAATACTTAATTGAGAGCTAGTCGAAAATCTGAGTCTGAGAAATGTCAAGGGTTAAGTTAAAGATTTCAATAAGAATTTTGTCGCATGAGTCTATTCGGGATTTCAATCCTCAGTCTTGAATTGTATCCATCCTTACCCCTCAAAATTGTTAGTTCGATTAAGTAATAAAATTGTCAAACAGGAGTTGATTCCAGTCCAGATTTCTAGTCATTTCTTGTTTCGAATTTACTGCAAAAACCTCATCCATATTAAAAGCGGAAAAGTAGTCAGGAATTATTTCCAACTGTCCTAGAGCGAATTTTCCATGCAACAATGCCCAAGGAAGTAAAAGGGTCTGCCGCACTGACAAGTAGCATAAAATATTTACAGAGATGATCCCTCTTATCTTAAAATCCCTTCCTACCTGTCAATCATCATCAATACCATGACTCATCTGCCCCAACGACCCCCACGGGCTCAGTGCTGTGTAATCCAAAACACAAATATCCCCTCAAATATTGAAACGATAAAGTAACCCACACCTCTCTGACCCTGTCGGTCCAGGGTTAATAGTGCGTGTGCCTGTCCTGTCTCCAGCTCCAATGAGATGAGACGAGACTGCTTTCATTAACTCAACTGTCAACACATTATCCCATCACTTGTCACCCCTACTTAAAGGCGGAACACAGGGCCGACGAGAGTCTCACAAGAGTGGAGACACTGCCCTACGGACTAGACAGGCTATCTCAGGTACAGCAGACCCTAGTTATACGGACACCCCTAGTTCTTAGTCCGTTTAGCTCGAGTCTCTCATGCTAATTATATTAAGGGGGTAAGGTAAATAGTTTCTGCTATATTGTGGAAGTAGCAGGGTCTATTAAAGGGTAGGTGGACCGGAGAGTGTCAGTAATTGTCAAAGTGCTTGTTGTGACAGGTCGAAGGGGGTACGTAGCATTTATTGCCATGGCTTGAGATTGTTTTTTTTCGTACCGCTGAGTACAGCTTAGGTGGCTATATATAGAGAGATGGATTATGAGATGACTCAATGGTTACGGAGATAGAGAGAGAGAGACGTATGGATTATTTATGACTATCCATTAGCTAAAATGTTATAACTTGGAGAGGAAGACGATGTGATGTGACTAATGCCACTGGGTCCTCTACACTTTAGAAAGCTGTAGGGATGGCTTCAAAGGGATTTCGGAAGATCGGGTTTCCTAAAGAGAAAGGAAGGGTTTCAAGGGGCGGGTAATTTGGTACTTTTTTAGGGGTGGCCAAAAGGCTTAGCTAGATTCACAAGTGAGATATGAGCTCATCTGGATTTGCTTTTCGAAATCCTCTTATTCTCGTTTTCCTTTCCAGATCAAAATAAAAGCTAGTAACTAACTGACGTTAGCTAATTTCCTTAATTTAGTTGAGAAAAATTAAGCCTTTTAATTTAATTAAGATGTTAATCTCTAGTAACTAAAGTGTGGAATTAATGTTTAAATTGGTCCAGATTTCCAGATGTTTGCAAGGAAATGTTAGTGGCCAAGGGGGACTGTTTTTTTAAATCCCAAACATGAACATAAGGCCAAGGGGACTCTCTCTCTGAATGTCAATATTGTGATGAATAATTAGAGATGACAGGATTTCCCAGATCCCTGTGGGGTTCTGCATGATGCGTAACAAATGGATTAAATACTTGGCTACTAATTCACCTTATCGAATTGGATGTAAGGTTGAGTTATTTTTATTGGGCATTATTTCATACATTTATTCTAGCAAGGATTTAAACTAGCAATTCAGCATTGGCTTGTCTCTAGAAAGTTATGACCCAGGCCGCTTTAAATCGAATCGGAATTTATAATCTGGAAACCCAATCCGACAGAAAAGTTTCTCGGGTAGAGTTTAAAATAAAAGTTCAAATCAAATTGTTAAGCCAATATTTATGTACACGTATAGATGAAACGGGTTTTTTTCAAAATCCCGCAAGACCACTTTTCTCTCACTTTATGGATAAACTAAACAAGGGAGGATTTTTCAAGTTTAGGGTTTCGGATTTGAAATTCGACTTTTGACTGTTTTTTCTACTATCCTATAAGTTATTCAAGTCTCTTCCGACTTTGAAAAAATAACGAAGGGTTGAAAGGCAAAAACAATCCTTGTGTATTTTATATATACTTCAAACCCAATAACACAACCCTCTTCAACCCGTAACCAATAAAAGTTTAATAAAAAAAAAAATTCTCAGTCTCTGGTCTAGAAATAAACTCCTCCCAAACAGCTTCACAGCTCCATTTAACGCGCTCTGTCTAAAACACCAGGCATTCAGTAATGCATTTAAACCCGGGTTAATAGATAAACCATATTATCTCTTAAACCGGGTTTAAATGCCCGACTGAGTGCCGGCCCAGCATGTGAATTAACTTACCACCACCCACCGGTGGTTTTTAATAGCGGTTTAAACCATTAAAATTCGCATGTTAAAAAGAATCGAAGCCGTTTCTATTTAAAAAACACAAATCGAGCCTAGTTGCACCATATGTGGTTTTAATCCCTGTTAAAAACCACTTATTAAAACCCCAATCAAAACCCTGCTCTAACAAGGAATTGTAATTCGTATACTTCCCCATAATATTGAGCCACAGACACAGGATGAAGAAGATGGAGTAATCTTATAAACCCAAGAGGGCATAACTTCCCCTGAAATTCGAGCTATATTTTGAAATTTAAAAGTCGAGAATTTATAAAATGAAGATAAATCTGGGCATTTGGGATGAGGGTGTCAAAATTTATGACTCAAATTGGTTTAAAATGTCAAACGGTTAAATTTATTATTGATGATATGACGGTATCTTGATCTCCTTTTGTGTGTGCTGTATTATTTATTATTATGGGACGTGTGTGAGTGAACCGAGGAGGGTGTTATTAACACCGATTTTCGGGTAAGGCTCATCAAACCTCAACCCTTTCTCGGCTCATCCGTGTAATATAACTCCGGGTGACTCATTCATACATTTTAGAGCTGTAAGAAATGTAATGGACTGCGTAGGGATCAAATTTCAAATTTCAAATCCACTTTGATGAATTATGGATTTTTTTGCAGTTCAAAATATTTTACAGGGACTAAGACGATAAAGCAGTTTTTTATGTCAAATTGGAAATCGAATCCGCTCTGGTACTTTAGCCTGGAGCCAAACGATGAAGAGGGGATTCTGTTTGTTGATTTTTTAAACAAGCGCTTTTTGAGAATCCAAATGTAGTTTTAGAATCACAGTTTGTGTTGACTACAGCTCTTTGCTACACTCTTTTCCATTTCATTCCCTAAAAATGTACCAAATAAAATAATGACCCCGTCGAATTTCGAATGATATCAAAAATTGATCGATAAATTTTAACCAGATGAGCATGCAGATGTGATTTCAAATATTGATTTTAATTTATCCAGCCACATTTTACTAATTCAAATGCCTGGAGCATCAATAAACTTTAAATAAACTTTATCAAATTGTTCAAATAGAATCATGGAGATCTGGATGCACTTCCCATTCCATTCTCCTCCTCTGCAGAGTTCACAGAGTTCAGATTTCTACGGAAATGGGACGAAAGGATATTTCCTATTCTAAAGCTATGGGTAAAATATTTAGACAGGTATTATGTGTTTCTTACTTGTGCTTTGTTCTTAAAAGTCAAGCCATATATTTCTACTTGAACTCAAATCCACATTTCAAAATAACTTGATCCTCACACTACAATCGCATCTTGTATATGAAACTGCAAGTTTTAGAAAATCACAACCACTTATTTTTTACTAAGATAAAAAAGATTTCTAACCATGAGATTTATACCACTAATTATAGCTGTAATATTAATTAACGTAAAGTACTCAAGTTGTGTTGATAAAACGGAGGATTACTACACCTCTCTCCTCGGGTTACAGAACTTGGCTAAATCAGAGCAAATGATTCTTTCCCAAATGTTGGATTACAAGGAGAAATTGGAGACTCGGTTAACATTTATTACTAGGTGATTTGGAGTTGTGAAACCCACAAACAGAAAGACAAACGAACATTCACTAAATTATAGAGCAGATATAAAATAAAAGCTTAAGTCGAACGTTATCTTGTCGTAGCTACTTGAAGGACTACGAGGAAAGCGTCGGGCCGGTTTTAAAACTTTCAAAATTGGAAACCAAGTCTCAACTCATCCCGATATTTAAGGAGGACGAGGACTTAGAAAAAGTCGCAAGGATCATCTCTGCTCACCCTTTACTGGCTTATAGACTTTTGAGGAGATTTTCAAAAGAGCTCTCTGACCTTATGCTCCACATGCGAAATCCAATTGAAACTGGTAAGCATATTTCGTGAGAAAAAATATTTATCTTTGCACTTAGTTTGGTTAACTTAACTCATTTGCATATTAGATTTCATACATTTGATGGCAAACTTTGCGGAAAATATGAAAATCCCGGATCGATCGGACGTGGAGGGGGCGGCTTCCGGGCTTTTGAGGATTCAGGACTCTTATGACTACGAAATATTTAATGTAATTTGTAACTTAATTGAGATTGACTTTAACTATTCGGTTACTAACTAATAAACGGTTATCGGTTACTTTCAGTTCGTAAACGGGACTTTCCGAGACTTCCAGACTAACACGGGACTCTTAGCGTTTGACATTATGTTCGTCGGAGCGCGCGCGATTGCGGACGGGAAATTCTTTCGCGCAATTGAATGGTTTGACCTTGCCTTGAATCGCGTAAACCTTCGGGGTGATTCCTCCGCCCCCTTTGACTTGATCTGGAGGCATCTAGAAAATGCTATTCATCACGTTCGTCTCCATACGATTTATGATACCAGCTCAAGGTTCATTAAAAAATTAATCCATGTCTATTTTCTAGCACAATAATTCCCAACAAGAACAAGGTTGGGATGATGATGCCCCCAAATTCTTTATTTCCTTATCAAAAGACATGAAGTCTTGGAAATTGCCCCCTAGACCTCAAAGAAAGGAGAGAAAACATAAATTATTTTATACACAAGATCTTGAAGATGATCTTATAAATTTCAGAGCCCTTTGTAGGGGCAAGTCCTTTCAGGTATGAGACCTGACCTCCTAAATCCACCAGCATATAAAGTCCCTCCGATTTCAAACAAGCTTAAACAAAACTTGCCTTAATTCCCTAGCCGAATTCCATGACTAAAAAGTTAACTTGCTGGTATAAAAAGGACACCCTTCAAACCCTTATAAGTCCCTTGAAAAGCGAGCTTCATAACAAAGACCCTCCTGTCCTTCAATTCTACGAAATAATATCAGAGAGGGTTATCCAGCAATTAATTCAAGAAGCGTCCCCCTCCCTTAAAAGGGCAACGATCCAAGCGCCTGGGAAGCCCGGCTCCGCTTCAGACGCAAGAATCTCCACCTCCACGCCCATTCATCGGGGCACTCACCGACTTGTGGAAAAACTAGAGAGGGTCGTCTCTGAACTCACAGGCCTGGTGACCACCCCTGACTTTACTTCAGAAGCTCTTCAAGTCTCAAGTTATGGGGCTATAGGGGGGTACTACATGTCGCATTTTGATACATTCTACGAGAGCGTGGTAATCATCACCTGTTTTCATTATTTTATTGCTGGAAATTTTTGAAAATTTTAAGGGACTTTTTTTTCAGTCCAACGACACAGTCGGCCTTAAGGACGAGGATAGATTGGCCGGAGACCGAATAGCTACTGTCATGTTTTATGTGAGCTCATTGTTTCTAGGTAGTTTAGAAAAAGCATTTGAAGGGGAAGTTTTTTGATGTTTTTTGTTTAGCTTTCTGACGTGGAGTTAGGAGGAGGGACTGCTTTCCCGAGATTAGGCATCGTTTCAAAAGCTACTAAAGGCTCAGCTTTGTTTTGGCCGAATATGAAAAAGAATGGACGGAGAGACCCCTTGACACTTCATGGAGGGTGTCCTGTTGTTTATGGAAATAAATGGAGTAGGTTCAGAAAGCTTTATTTGCTGTGATTTAAAAAGGACTTTATTTTTTTTAATTGTTTAAATGTTTTTTTAAAGTTGCCAACAAATGGATCCGGAGCAATTCTCAGATGTTTTCCAGACCTTGTGGCCTGACACCGGATGAATAATATTAATCGTTTTACAATTTTTTTCTTAAATATTTCCTTATGTATTTACCAGTCAATTACCTACATAGCAACGTGTCAATCTATTTACTAATAAAGGAATTATGGAACTTCTAAATTCTTTGAACAGGGTTTAAATTATTCAAACACTCAAACAAGTAAATTGAAAACAATCGTTTGATAGTCTTGATAGCCTTTACCAAACAATTCATCGGAAATCAAGTAATTGCAAAAATCTGCATAAACCATCCCGAACCGACTGAAAGTTTAGCACATCAATCCAAACTATAAATCATTCCCTACGACCAGCCCAAAACATCCCTAAAATACTGTTTACTCACATGTTCAATGTACTTAAAAATAAGCTCCTTTCCCCATATCTCCAATCAGCTAAATGGATCACCAATAATACCAGAGAAAAAGTAAATGCCCGATTAGCCGGAACTATTGCACACCCAGAGAATTAGTCCAGTTACAAAATAATCCAATCCCTGTCGTAAAACTGGCCTAGATCCGGGCTCAAACAACAGATACCCGGGTATATAAACATGTAAACATACAACACTTTCTCAATGAATGAGTCACACATCCAACATCACAATCCACGACCCGGGTAACAACTCGTACTCGTACCCTGCTTTATATTCACTACTAAAGTGTAAGGGATTAAAATCCATTAAAAGACTCATACATGTATGAACCGGGCTTGCCAGATTCGTATCCCCCTCATAAGGATAGTTATGAGGGGCAACTAGAATTTCTAACCAATCTGTTGGAGGGAGAACAACTGTGGCACAATCAATGTCACAATCTACTCTAGCCGGGTAACAACTCGTCGTGCCTCATTTTTTTTACTACAAAAGTATAAAGGATTAAAATCCATCAAGTCTCATACATAATTGACATGACCTTACTACTAGATTCGTGTCGGATAACCCCCTCATAAGGATAGTTAGTAAGATACTTTTGAAGGAAGGGGAGGAGCTTTAGGTCAGGGGTGGCTATGAGGAGAATTCAGTGCAAAATTGAAGTGAAGATTTATGGTGTTGTTATAAAAGTGACAGGTTGTTTCAGGAGGAGGACGGTGGCATTAATAGATTAATTTAATTAAGCCGTTGAAAGATAAATAGGAAAGTGTGAGGATTTAATTTATACAAAATGTTTGTTAGCTCACAGCTGGTTGTGGCCCCTCTGCCTCTCTCTTTGTATTCAATGAACATGTCAACTTGACAAATTAGATCAAATCTCAAAATTAAAGTTGATTACACTAATTTCGTATAAATCTTTGGCTGACAGAGTTTGACTAGTCAAATCCCTCTCGGTTTTTTTCTCTAGTATTATTCGTATGCTAATTTTGTATTTGACAGAAGAATTGAATCGGACAATGTTTTATTGTGTGATGAAATTGCCTTTGACATGGCATCTCTGGCAATCAACAAAAACTCAATCTAGATACTGGAGAGCATTTTTATATATCTTGATTTAATTGTACTAAATTAATTACAACTTGACCGATTAGACTTTGAGAACCGACCGGATTGAAAATCCACAGGTTTTGTGTACACAGATAAGCAGTTCATCCTTAAACAAATAAGCAATGACCGGACACTGCAAAGATAACATTGGCCAAAAAGTGTTCCGGTTTCGGATAAGGCAGCTTGTATTTTGTTGCGCATTATTTATATTCGCAGGACAATAAATATTTGCATAAAGTAAAGAGGGAAAAAATTCTCAACCCAACTCCACATTGAGTTCCGAGAACCTCAAAAATATTTGCAAAGTTCACAAGTTCGCTACAATTTTATGAGAGTCAATTGTCTTTCAAATATTGATCCTGGACACCCAGGATATTTTCCTTTGATAACACACTTGAAAATATAAAGGAAAGCCAGTTTCAAAAGTCAGTCCTATTGACATCCATCAGCCCGTCCAACCCAATCCAATCTCCTCCATCCAGAAAACTTGAAAAATGGCAAGACAAGAAATGTACAAAATCTTCACAATCTTGGCCCTTCAAATAGCTCTAACTTTTGGAAAACGGATCTTGACCTCTTCAGCCCAGACCGATTCGGGGTCATTGAAAAAATTTCATCACTGCCCCAACAGTACCTACGTGAGGGGAATGAGGTTGAAAACAGAGCCCGTTCAAGGCTCTCTATGGGGCGACACGGTTCTAAACGGGGTCAAGTTTTACTGCAGTGACTTTGAGTCGGAGAGTGAGGATAATGTGACAAGTTATACAATCGGGGATGGATGCGATTATGGGGACTGGGGGGCTTTGACTTTGTGCAACGGTGTGGCCACAGGATTTCAACTCAGGTCAGAGTCTCACCAAGGAAAGTTTTTTGATGTCACTACGGCTAATAATCTAAGGCTCTTTTGTGACGGCCATTCTGAGGAATACATCC
Source organism: Agrenia bidenticulata (assembly GCA_034694785.1). Classification (NCBI taxonomy): domain Eukaryota; kingdom Metazoa; phylum Arthropoda; class Collembola; order Entomobryomorpha; family Isotomidae; genus Agrenia; species Agrenia bidenticulata. The sequence continues at coordinate 68,693 of JAQFYM010000396.1, forward strand.
AAGGGAAGGGACTGGAATTGGGGAATTGGACCTCGCCTCAATACTGCTCCAGCAAGGAAGCTCTCTGTGGGGTTAGGATACACTATTATGCCGGCAAAGGTAACACTGCAGGGTCGATTTAATTACTTATCGAGCTGGACAAACACGCCCTAAGCACAGCTCTTAATGCCATAAAGATCGTAGCTTGAAATCTGACTCTCTTTTAGGATATGGGAAAACGATTGTGGGAATCGAAATGGACTGCTGTGACATTCCCGAGCCGGCCCAACTTTGTGAACCAAGAGACGAGTGGAAATTGGTTGTGGAATGTGACAACCGGGAGGCGATGTCCCCAATGACCTGCAACTACCAAAATAGAGTCGGAACAATCAACTCCACAGTCTCGGCCGATTTCTCACGGACTAACATCCAGGATTTAGAAAGATACACAAAGATCGGTTTTACCGTAGGGGGCTCAGCTCCTTATCTCAAGCTCAACTTTGACTTTAATATAGGCGAAAGCACTAGAACTGGGTATAATTGGAGTAGTGCGGAGAGAGAGGTGTGGAATGAGCCTTTTGCCACCCCTGCCGTCTTTCAGGTCCCACCGATGGTCAGGTCACAAGTGTTCCAGGTATATGGCACATGTGGCTTTTATGGGATCTTGACTTCAAAGTTCAAGAAGATTGACTTTGAAGATTTCCCAGAGTACTGAATCAATTCATTTCGACTATAGATCAAGTAATACATGTTTTATAGTAGAAAATAAAACGGGTAAGCTAGACGGGGTTTTATAATTTTATACAGTTATAAAATATCAATTGAAACACAGAAATTGTTAAGTTTAGTTGTAAGTTGTAGTTCACAATTCTCTAAAATTATATATACGAAATGCTCAATGAATAATTGACTTAAATTATATCGACAAGATACAAAGAAATTTCGTCCGACACTTAATTTACATCTCTAGTATTTATTCTAACTGATTCACGGCTCCAAAAAACTAAAAAATTGTAAGTCAAAGCGGTTTCAGTATAAGAATTATAACCACTACATCACATTCACTTGGTAGTACGAAAAGGATAAAATATAAATCTTGTCGATAAAGTCTTTAACATCAATTGTAACCCAAGCCCAAAAAATATTAAACCCCGATTTGAAATTTCAACCAATAATAAAAAAAAGCTATAATTAACCCTTCCTGCTCTTTAGCTTAAGCCACATTCCACCTTCAGGTTTCAGGGCTCCGACCTTTGCAAACTTCATGGGAATGAGGGTCTTCTCGGAGGGCTCGAAAAGGAAATTGAGAACCAAATGTGCCACTAGCATTTTGGCTTCCACCATTGCGAATCTCATTGCTACATGAAATTGATAGAAATTTTTATATAGCCCTGAGAAAATTCAAAAAAAAAATTTTGAAAATCATTTCCCTACCGATACAATTCCTAGGCCCTGCTCCAAAAGGCATGAAAGCACAAGGATGGATTTTGGACCGATTATGAGGAGAAAACCGTTCCGGGTCAAACTTTTCGGGTTCTGGGAAATACTCGGGGTCCCTGTGGATTGCAAAAACGGGAACGGCAACAATCGTCCCTTTCTCAATGGTAACATCCGAATCGGGGATCTTGTACCTCTTCGTACACATCCGCTCCAATGCAATCCCAGGCGGGAAGTACCTCAGGGTCTCTGCAAATTCCAATACCCAATCCATTAGTTCAAATCTGTCAATCCTTTTATAAACACGGTCTAATCTCACAAGAAGGTCAGATTTACCTTACCATTAATAAACATATCCAAGTAGACCATCTGATTGATCGAATCATAAGTTAAGTTCCCCTCGTTATCCTCCACAGATTTCTGAACTTCTTGGAAGAGCCTCTCTTGAATATCCGGATGAAGGGCGAGACTATAAGCGGCAAAGAGTAAAAGCCCTTGAGTCGTGTCAAAGCCGGCAAAAATGAAAAGGACACTCTGGGCCACGATGACGTCATCGTCCAGATCCAGGGTCACCTTATTGACCTCCCTCTGACCATTTGTAACTATCACTGCCTCCTTCTCAAATTCATTCATCTCACTGGCATCCTCCGCTTTTAACTGGCCAGCCCTGGCTTCAAGCATCAGCTGAAGGAAGTCCTCCCGCTTTTCATTCGTCTCCCCCCGATATTTGATTGTACTTTTGATGACCCCGGAAAAGAAGTCGATGGATTCCGGCTCCATTATCGAGATCCCTAGCAAGTCCGCCAACTTTGGAGAGGCCATCGATATGAGGAATTTCACAACTGCCATTCCACTGAGCTTGAACTGGAGCTTGGCCCCCATTTTCTGGAATACTGAGGGCTCTGTCTGATTAAAAGCTTTGCTATCAAGTCCAAAGGCCACAGAGGCTATGACATCCATCGTGTACTTGGAAATACCTTCCTGGAGGTCGAGAACCCCAGCCGATTTTGACATCTCAGTCTCCAAATACTGGACCATTTTCTTCCCACTTTGGTCCAAAATGGAAAACATTCGTCGGATTTTCCCTGTACTGAACGTGGGGCTCATTTTGGACCTGAGGGCCTTCCACAAGTCCCCCTCATGAGCTATGAGCATCTTCGACAGCGTCTTGTTGTTCTGACTCGCTCCGAAGCTCCGGCGGTCGACAAAGTGGTCGAAATCTTTGACGAGGACTTTCTTCACTAAGTCTAGGTCGACGAGGAAGTAGGTAGGCTTCCCAAACTCCATTGCCCCTGCAAACCTTTGATCCTTGGACTTTACTTGGCCATAGCTTGTGACTATGCTCTCCGTCATTGATTTCCCTTGTAAAGTCATGTGTAACAGTCGAATCATCCCATTCCCGAGATGTACAATCCCCCTGTCTTCAAAGTATTTATCATCTCGGTATAAAGTGTAGAGAAAGTAAGAGATGGACCCAACCACTAGGGCTAGAATAGCCCATAGGAAAAAGGCCATGTCTTAATAGTAATTAGTAGTAGAGCAGGTTAGCCTGGAATGATATTTGAAACACTGGTAGTAATTGATTTTAAACAGTTTTCAGAGGAGGTGGGATGTTC